>CAUYQG010000267.1:0-24841 GCA_963574415.1 Tarsius wallacei
CCGGCTGATTTTTTGATTTATTGTAGAGATGAGGTCTCGCTTGCCCAGGCGGGTCTCGAACCCGCGGGCTCAGGCAATCCACTCACCTCAGCCTCCCAAAGGCGCGGGATTACAGGCTGAGCCACCGAGCCCGGCTATAAAGCCTCAAACTTTAAGGAATATATTTTAGTAACATATCTGGCAAGTACTTACTGTCTGTAAATCTTAGTTTCTCCCTCTGCTTAAGATGGATAATTGTGTACCTAACATCATAGGGTTGTTTTGAGAATTAAATGAGATAATACTTGTAAAGTACTTAGGGAAACACTAGGTAAGCTCTCAAATAGCAATTGTTTCATTGATATTATTACTGTCATTTTTTATCATCTATGTATGGTATTCTAAAATGTTCCTGGATCTTGTGTGTATTGACTTCGGTATGTATAACCTCTGTATATTTGCCTCTGCCAACATTGTTCTAGGATTAAGTTTAAAAAACAGGTCTTGTTTATGTAGAATCTAGCACAATGGTTTGCATGAGATTGTTTTTAAAGATGGCAGTGGCATCTTTCAAGTGTTACAACATTTCAGCAAGCTTCTCTATTTTGACAGTGAATGAAGTCGAAGTAAATAAAATCTTCCATAATCATAAAGTACACTAATTGTGACTTAGATTAGAACTAACACCTGAGCTATTCGCTTCCAAGGAGCCTGGTGTTTTCTTTGTGAATGGTAGATTCCTTGGACCAGTGCTTCTAAGCAGGCCCCGGCATGCTCTGTCTGTCAACTAGGACTTTCTCCTGGTCACATTTTTGCAGACATTTGGGCCCACCGCATTCTTTTCTGCCTTTTTGCATTGCCTTTGCAAGTGCTGAGGGTCAGTGGATTCTGAGCATCACATGGCAATTTAAACTTGGATCGAGATCCCGGGTGGGACAGACTAAAGTGGAACTAAGCTTAGTCATTAGCTGTTGTCAATCTTACACTGGGATAGAACTTTGTGGAAAAAGAAACAATGGCTTGGGTTTGGTTGTGGTATTTCATCTGCATTGCATTTACAACCGCGGATTTTGAACCATTGCATGGATTTTTGACTGTGCCAGTTGTGAGTAAAACAAGCAGGACCACACAGTTTTTCTGGCCGATGGAAAAGATTTTAATGTAAACTTTGTGTTCTAGCCAAGTTAACTCCAGCACTTGATTTAAGCACAAGGAGAATGGTTGACGAATTAAGTTTCAAAAGCAAATTTGTAAAGCTTTCTAGTTGCCTGTTTATAATGGAATGTTGCCTCTAATTGCTATACATTCATTGTTAGCATCTGGGCATTGGTTTTGTGTTTTTCCAACACTTTTCTTATTTCCTCTTATGTCTTCCTTTATAGCATATGCTGTGGAGTACACCAAGTCTTCGAGTAGTGTCATTTCACTAAAACACTGATAAGGGGAAAAAAAATAATTCTTGGCCAAGGCCATTGTCTATGTGGAGTCTGCATGGTCTCCCCAGGTCTGCATGGGTTTTCTGCAGGTACTCAGGTTTCTTTCCACCTGCCAGAGATGTGCACGTTAGATTAATTGGCGTGTTTCCATGGTCCCAGTCTGAGTGAGCGTGGGTGTGTGAGTGCACCCTGCTATGGAAGGGCATCCTCACTGGGGCTCCTTCCTTGTGCCCAGAGCTGGTGGCTGTTTGGGGAAAGAATGAATGAATGAATGAATGAATGAAGGTATGCAAATGATTGTAAGATGCAGAGTTGTACAGTATACAGTAGTCATATAAAGGCACACCAGTAAGTGATGTTGTACAGATGTGCTCAGTAAGCCGCCATATTTGTGACTACTTTTGAATTACATGGGCGGCAGGAGCTACTCCTTCCAATTTTCACTTTACAAACATTTATTCCTTGATTTAACCCACCACTACTACGACTGTTGGCATTCACTGATTCACCAAAAATTGGGTAAATAAATATCTTCCTTGTTTTTATTCACCATTCTTAAGTGTATGTATAGCTCACATTTATTTTAATGTTTACTATTAGAAATCTTGGTCATTATTTAGAAGTTTGGTGATGTTTTTGTGGCCAGAAGTTTCCTGTGGGAACTTAACTTTTGTTGATACCAATTACCGGTGGTAAAACTGGTTTTATTATACAGCGTTTTACTTAAAGTCTCAGTTTCTAAGAACCTAGCCACAACTTTAAGTGAGGATTTACTGTACAATCATTTCCCTTTTGTAGGTAAGGAGTCTGAGGTCCAAATTAATCACGTGGATTTGCTTAAAGTCATTGATTTAAATGGAATTGAAATTGGCGAGTGTTTTGGCTCGTCAGAATGCATTGGCATAAGCTACTTGTTCAAAAACACACATCTATTTTAAGTGTAGTTAAGAGTTTGGTCTAAAGAACCAAATTTTAATTTAGACCTCTGCCACTAGGGATTACACATCTGGAAGATTATTCACATTTGCTCCTTTTGGTGTGCATCAGCCATGGAGCTAGTCAGAGAGAGTGATTAGACCTTTATCTCATATTTGAATGTCTTTTACCTCCTAGAACGTGGAGACCTTAGAAGCAAAGAGCATCTGGTTTTCTGTGACACAGCTCTGTGGCACATCGTAAATGTCATCATCTTGTCATTCTGTCTAATAGACATTGTTCGTTGTTCTGTAAGTGAGGAATGTTGCCCGGTCTTTATTATGAGCAATTTCTGAATGTGTCTCCATGGTTACAGTGTTGCGGTATTCTCTAGAAATAAGCTAATTGACCTATAAAAGTGTCCCGTAATCTAAAGTCTCTGTATTTTGTGTTTCTTAATGATCATATGTGTATCCTCTATATATTTTCCTTAGATTTCCAAGCTGGGCATGATGACGTGCGCCTATAATCCCAGCACTTTGGGAGGCTAAGGTGGGAGGCTTGCTTGAGCCCAGGAGTTCCAGGCTGCCATAAACTATGATTGTACCATTGTACTTCAGCCTGGGAGACAGAGCTAGACTCTGTCTCTAAAAAAAATCAACAAATAAATAAAAATAAAGACATCCAAACAGTTTCTATTAAACTCCTGAAACTACTGTTACAGTGATCTGAGGAAGGAAAGAAAATGTATGTTTGGAAAGTGCTGACTTAATTCAGGTTATAATTTTCTGCTTTTGGTCTGAGAAAATCTAATGTTTCCAAAGTAAACTTTTGAAGAAAATGATTTTGCAAGTCTTTCTTAGGAGTTAAATGAAAGAATTCTTTATCTCTTAAGTGGTAATGTAAATACATAGCAAAATATTTTAATTTTTTAGAGTGTCAACTTTGGAAGTGAAAATGTGATTTTCTTAAGTCTGAAATCACTTTCTGTATTCTGAGAATTCAGGTGAATACTGTTTTAAATATTAATTCAGTATATTATTACCGTTTTCTAATTTTTTAAGGATGCGGATTAAATCATGGAAGCCTTGTATTTTTTTATTTTAAAAGTGTATTTATAGAAAAATACCCTGGGGAACATGTGTATATGGTGAATGGTATTTGTTAAAGAACTTAGCAGATACTTTATCTATACAGTGTTTTCTTTGGATTTCCAACAGGTTTTGGGAAATGATTTGGACTTGGAAAAAAATTTGGTGGAAAGGTTCCATTGAAATGTCAAGATTGGCTAAGATTGACCTTGTCACTTGTGGGGGATTCAAACAAAGGTCCCTTTGTAACAGGAAAAACTGTCTCTGTATCAGGAGTTCATTGGAATTTCTTTTCGAGCAGAGAAGAGTGATATGAACAGCCAGAACAGGGCACAATAGGAATGCTTGTGTCCATCTGCTGAAGCTGTCCTGCGATGTTTCTTAGACTCTTGCATCTTGTATATGTGTGATACACACCACTTAGCTATACATATTTAAGTATGTATTTATGTATGTATATAGAAATCTTTGAAAAAAACAGATTTTTAAATTCACTTCCTCTATAACCATTCTCACAAGTTGAAATTGTACTTGAGGACATTTGAAATGAGAGCAAGAGTGATTAAGCCATACATACAGTTATTCTTTTGGATTTCTCTAAGTGGCATGGAATTAAAGACCTATAGGAGAACTGACTTTTAAAAATCTGTATCACAGATTTAATTGCCTTATCTTTGGTTTTTGGAGCATCTGAGATAGCCATTTGAGAATCCATGTTTTTTGGGTTTTAACAATGTTGAGTATGGGAGGAGGTTGGTTGACCTCACCCATGGATACCCCAATCCTGGGGATGATCGTATGCCTACTTTTTTGAACCTTTGTTTATTCTTTTATCACTTTTTCTTTTTCATTTTTCCTGGCTAATATCCAGTTTACTTCCAAGAAACTGCTTTTGTTATCAGAATTTTTTTATTAGTTTAGGAAATCAGAATATTATTCTACCACTTTATTAATAAATCTAGGTATCAGGATATTATTTTATTAATATTCCTGAGAGGGATACACTAGGTGATTTTTTTTTTCCTCATGAAGAATCCTTTCCAGCTTAGAGAGAGGGAAAAAAGTATAATTATTTAGACTCAAAACACTTTCCCCCTGTACATTGTAGAATAAAGCTGATTTTCTGGACTCTTTGAAGACCTCTGTTTGGAAACTCAAATGTTGAAACTGGAGAAACTTTAGCTTATCTTTGTCTGCTTCATTTCAGACTTTCTTGGCATGAACTAATTCCCAACTTTGAATGCTACTTTTTATTGATCACATTTCTCTTCCTGAGCCCGGAGCAGGGAATCTTAATCTCATCCTCAGGCAAATCATTTTCTCCCCCTGCATGTCAGCTGCTGGGTGAGTTTTCATCAGCACAAAAGTCATGTTTATCAGAATAACTACAGAATCTAAAACCAGAGCCCTTAGGTCCTCACTTGCTGTGAGTCTGTTGCCACCGCCTAAATACTGGACAATTACTTATTCCTACCAGTACTTTTTCTAGACAGCAAACTCCGTCCATGGTATGTGGGTTCGAAAAGTTAGTTCTACAAAGAGTGAACTTTGCACACATTACCTTAGGCTTGTAAGTCTGACTATCTCGTTGGGGTCAGCTGATGGGGTGACAGCCTTTTGTGGATGGTATGAAAAAATATAGCTGAACATATTACTTTAGTATTTTTTTAAATGTGGGAAAGATTGGTTTGAGGGAGTAGAGGTGTGAGTAACCTGCTGATAGGAAGGTCATGTATGGAAAAAAGTGTTGAACAACCTGAAAACGTGGCATAATATTTTGATCACTCTGGTATATCTTCTTCCCTCCCTCCCTCCCTCCCTCCCTTCTTCCCTCCTTCCCTCCTCTCTTCCTCCTCCCCTCCCTCCCTTCCTTCCTTCTTCCCTCCCTCCCTCCCTTTCGAGTTGGGGGGGGTCTCACTCTGTCACCCAGGCTGGAGTGCAATGACACAATCACGACTCACTGTAGCCTCAACCTCTTGGGCTCAGGTAATCCTTCCACCTCAATCTCACAAGCAGCTAGGACTACAGGCATGTGCCACCATGCTTATTTTTTGATTTTTGTAGAGATAAGATCTTGCTATATTGCCCAGGCTGGTCTTGAACTCCTGGACTCAAGCATTCCTCTCACTTTGGCCTCCCAAAGTGCTGGGATTACAGGCATAAACCACCACACCCAGCCCATTCTAGAAATGTATTTCTTTTAGCAAGCCTAGAATTAGGTTGTAGGCAAAGTATGGCATGGTGAAAGTTTGGATTTTGTTCCATGTGTGATGCCTGCTTTCTCTTTGTGATCAATGTGTCTCCTCCTCAGGGCTGGCTCACTGCGTATCCATCTGGAGGAGGCTACTCTGCTTTAATCAGAGGAGCAGTGGTTGAGAGGGGCCACCTCCCACCACCCAAAGTAATCAGTGTACATGGTGGAAAGTTCAAATTCTGCCAAGGGGTATGTAGGGAGAAGTGGGTCCCCACTATGGCTGGTTTGGAGTGTAGCTTCCAGAGATACTATTCTCTGCATATACAATATTTTTTTAAAGTAGGATTTATTAAGAAGACAGGGCTGGACTTGATGGCTCAGCCTGTCATCCCAGCATTTTGGGAGGCCAAGGCAAGTAGATTGCCTGAGCCCGCGGGTTCAAGACCAGCCTGGGCAGCTTGGCGAGACCTCGTCTCTACAATAAAAATTAAAAATTAGCCAGCATGGTAGTGCGTGCCTGTAGTTCCGACTACTTGGAAGACTGAGGCAGAAGGATCAACGGAGCCCAGCAGGTCGATGCTGTAGTGGCTGTCGGTGTGCCACTGCACTCCAGCCTGGGCGACAGAGTGAAACTTCAACTCAAAAAAAAAAAAAAATGAAGACAGGAAAGTTCCCACAGTGGGAAGCAACCTGAAAGAGGTTGCCCTATACAATTTTTAATATGATGATAGCTACCATACACACTGTTATGTACCAGTATTTATTTACTTTTTTTTAAAAGTCCATTAAAAAGCCAGAGTCCTAGATGAAGAATAACACTGTGTAGCATTTTTCTCTCTGTCTCTTTTTGTTTTTGACTTTTTCTTTTTAGTTTTTTTGTAGTGACAGAGTTGCACTATGTTGCCTAGGCTGGTCTCAACCTCCTAGCCTCAATGATCCTCTGCCTTGTCCTCCCAAAGTGCCAGGATTACAAGTGTGAGCCACCATACCTTGTCATTTTATTCTCTTTCTATACTCCTTAAAGAAAGCTGGACTTCCTCTATCTAGTTTCTTCTTTCTAGGTATTTAAAATGAATAGCTCCACATGAGTTTTGGATTTTATTTTCTTGAGAAAATAGTCGTTGCTCTGAATGTAGGATTTTATTGAGCATTGCATCTTATTCTTTGATAAAATATTTTAAGGTGAGTTTCTTTGGCATAATTTATTGAGCACCTACTATGTACCAGGCTTATTCTTTTATAAAATATTTTAAGGTTTCTTTGGCATAATTTATTGAGCACCTACTATGTACCAGGCACTGTGCTAAGCACTGGAAATATAGCAGTAAGCATGACAGACAGGTCCTTGTCCCTGTGGCCTGTTGGGGTAGACACATATGAAACAAGACCTGAGAAACAGGGTATCCCTCAAAGTAGGACCTTGGCCTGGACTGGAGAGCCTGGGAAGTGACCTTTTTCTACCCCCTAATTACTCTTCTTCTTTTCCTCATTCATCATATTAATCTCATAAGATTAACAGTCTTTAATAGGTGCTTTAATTCAAATATAATTCAATTTAGTCTCTAATTTTATATGGAAATATCATAGTTGTCACATGTTGTTAATTATTTTATATCTGCAAGTAACTTCATTAAATGGGCACCTGAGATGTATGGGATAAAACTTAAGAAACTAACATCTCTGCAATGTAATTACATCAATCATTCAGCTGCATTATGAAGATTTTTATTTAAAGAAAAAAAGAACCTAGATTATGTCACAGTTCAAAATACTAAACATACTTCTAGTTTGAATGCATAATTCTTTGATTTCTTTGCCTCTAAATGACTTCTAAACTGGGGGGATTGGGACACTGTCAGTTTATCTAGTTTAAGGGAAAGTCATGTGATTTATACTTTAAGTTTATTAGAAACTCTTTTACACCATGTTCTTAGATAACATTTAGTTTTGTTGAGACTTCTGTAACTACCAGTCTGGACGACATAGCGAAACCTCATCTCTACCAAAAAGTGTGGTGTCATGCACCTCTAGTCCCATCTGTTCAGGAGACTGAGGCGGAAGGATCCCCTCAGCACAGGAGGTCGAGGATGCAGTGAGTTGTGATCGTGCCACTGCACTCCAGCCTGGGCAGCAAAGTGAGACCCCGACTCAAAATAAAAAAAACAAACAAAAAACCACTTTTGTAGCTCATGATTACAGTTTCATTTTTTAAATTTCCAGGCAATTTATTTGAAATAGGAAATAGAAATTGTAAAATCTCTTAACTGTATGACCGTTACATCATTAGCTTGACTAAGATAGCTCACCTGCTATTAATTTATTTCTCATAGTAGATCATGTGGTATGCCTGAGATCCTTTTACTCTTTTACTTTGTTTTGTAATTAACAATCTATTTCCATGAATTTTGGGATTGAGAAGGGGCTTACAGGCTATACATCCCATTCTGTAATTTATAGATAGTACCCCAGATATTGCAGCTAATTAGAATCAGAGCTAAGGCTGGAATCCAGGACTTCTGACCTGTTATCTTGTAGGAAAGGATGTAATAAGTTACATGTACATGGCTTAAATGTCCAAACAATATGGAATAACATATACTTATATACTGAGAAGTCCATCTCCCTTGACTCTGTAACCTCCCACCTTGTTAATTTATTAGACGTCTTGTTTATCCTCTAAGCATTTCTTTATTCAGATACAGGCAAATACTCATAATTTTATACTATCCCACTTTTCTTTAAAAACATGACATCCTCGCTTGAGCCCAGGAGTTTGAGGCTGCGGTGAGCCGTGATTGTGCCACTTCACTCCAGATGTTTAAAAAACCCACATAGCAATCTGACTGTAAACACTATTCTGCATCCTTTTTTCCTTTCACTGAAATTTAAATGTAAGCTTCTGAGAAGAGCCAGTGTGCCTGCAGATCCCACTTCATTGCTCCACTTAGGTTAGAACCAGGTGCTGGATTTAGCCTAACTCTCACATAGGAGAAACAGGATAGCTCTATAAAGACCATTTAATGAAAAATTATTAGAAATGGAAGATACAAGTCAAGATGAAGTTATCAAAATTGCTATCATTGAACCCAAAGAAGAGAAGGTTTGGGCATGATCACTTTATAGGTGAGAAAAGAGAGGCTCAGATGTTGATAAAGTTCCCTGACCCACAGTCACCCAACCGGTTGGTGTCTGAGTGGGGACTTGCACTCAGATTGGCCTGTCAGTGTTGAATTGGCCTGTCAGTGTCAATTCTCCTGCTGCAGGAGCCTGATACCTTTGTAAGCGACAGGTGCAGTTGATATTCATTGTTTGCAGATTCCATATTTGCAAGTTCACCTGCTTGTGAAAATGTATTTGTAACCCCAAATTTATACTCGCAGTGCTTTTTGTGGTCATTCGCAGACATGTGCGTGCAGAGCAGCAAAGAATTTGAGTCTTCTGACAGACATGTTCCCAGCTGAAGTCGAACAGGGCAACTCCTGCCTTTTTGTTTCAGCTCTTATACTGTAGACAGGTGTTCTTTTCATGGTATGTTTAGTGCCACATCTTTGTTTGCATTTTTGTGCTTTTTGTGGGTGATTGTGCTTTTCAAAATGGCCCTCAAGCGTAGTGCTGAAATGCTGCCTGTCTTGTGTTTCTAAGCACAGGAAGGCTGTGATGGGCCTTACAGAGAAAACGTGCAGGTTAAATAAGCTTATAGTGCTACTGCAAGTTACGTTATGGCGCTACAATGCTGTTAGTATGAGTTTACTTTTGTTAAATCTACAACAATTTATTGTTAATGCATCAACTAAATATACATATATATACAGACACATATAGTCAACTATATATATATATATTTATATATATTTATATATATATAAAATAAGGTGTTAGCTGGGTGTGGTGGTTCATGCCTGAAATCCCAGCACTTTGGGAGGCCAAGGTGGGAGGATTATTTGGGCTCAGGTGTTTGAGACCAGCCTAGGCAAAATAGAGGAACCTCATGTCAACAAAAAATTTAAAAATTAGCCTGGCGTGTAGCTTTTGCCTGTAGTCCCAGCTACTTGGGAGGCTGAGGTGGAAGGGTCACCTAAGCTCAGGAGGTCTAGGCTGTGATAAGCTGTGATTGCACCACTGCACACCAGCCTGAAAACAGAGTGAGGCCCCAACTAAAAAAAAAAAGTGTAAAACAGAAACACAATAAAACAAGGTTACGTATTGATCAGTTGATGAAAATGTTGTGATTAGAGGTCTGTAGGATTCTACCCTTTGTTTCCACTAGTAGCAATATTCAGTATTCACTAATTCACTGTTCACAGTGACTTTATAGAACATAACTTCTGGGAATAATGAGCATTGACAATAAATTCAAAGCCATAAGCGGCCAGCTCCATGGTAGTTTGGTAGTTGTAGTTGGGTTTATTTCTTCTCGGTCCTAAAGTACACCAGGAATAATTTAGTTTAGATGTAAGGAAAAAAAAATCACACATACACAACTTCCCAGTAATGAAGTAACTCACAACTGTGAGATACTATAATTAGGTTTTAATTGATTGTTTTAAAACATTGTAAAGATTGAGACTTTTAGAATGTTGCTAAGAGTAGTGTTACTCATAGTACAGCTTGGTGACTAAATGAGGAATGTCATCATTAATCCAGTTGAGTTCCAGTCTCTCCTCTACATTTGACCTTTGTGACCTTGAGCAAGCTCCCTCCCATCTCTGTGCCTCAGTACTCATGTGTGTAAAATGGAGATGGTAGCAGTACCTATTTCTTTGGGTTGTTATGGAAGTTAAATGAGTCAATACATATAAAGTCGCTAGACTAGTTCCTGGTATGCAGTTAGTGCTCTTTAAGTGATTGGGGTAATTGCCTATCCTTAGTTGCCCAAGATAATGCTAGTTGCTTGGGTATAATTATTAATTGCCCCTTTCACTCTCAAAAGGCATCCCAATTTGGAGGATAAATTATATGATGACCCTAGCTATGAGGATGATTTGTAATTATCTGCTAATACTGAATCAGTGACTCCTTCTGTAAATACAAGTTGGGATGATTGATTTCTTTTTCTTCTTCAAGAGGTAAGTTGCAAAACTCTCTCCTCTTGACTTTGGAGGGCTGCTTGGAGAAGAGAAGTTGAAGAGGAACAGGCTGAGTATTCAGATGGGGTGTAATTGTGTGACTTTTACTCTTTGTGTTTCTTGCTTTATTAAAGATAGTGGTCTAGAATCTGCGTCTGGGTACTGGAATAAATAGCTGGGCAACCCCTTGGGTCCCCTCCCACTGTGGGAGCTTTTCTGTCTTCTCAATAAATCCTACTTTCAAAATAAAAATAAAAATAAACAAACAACTTATGTCTTTCCCATTAGTCAACTCTTTCTCTAGTAACCAGGGAAGACTTGTGGGAAATATACTTTATACTTTAGAATAGTTTGGGGTTGTAGCAAAATGGATCCGAAAGTACAGAGTTCACACACACACCCCGATACCATACCCTGCCCTCCAGACTCTACACTACTGTTAACATGCCCCATCAGAATGGTGCATTCATTGTGATCAATGAAGTTACACTGACATATTATTGTCACCCAAAGCCCGTAATTTACATTAGTTTTCATCCTTGGTGTTGTATATTCTATGGGTTTTGATGAATATATAATGACTTGTATCTACCATTATAGTATCGTATAGAATAGTTTCACTGCTCTGAATAATTTCTGTGTTCCATCTGTTCATCTCTTCTTTCCCCTAGGTCCCTGGAAACCACTGTTCTTTTTTCTGTTTCCATAGTTTTGCCTTTTCCAGTGCTGTTGACTTTTTCAGTGGTCATTTGTTCACGTGTCCTGTAGCTTTTGAGGTGACTGTGAAGCATCAAAAGGCACTATCGAATAGGCAGACACGCAGATCTGGACTGGCACAGTTTGAAGGCTGCAGACATATTTGGGAGTTGCTAGTATAGACAGAATTCCAGGTGATGATACTGCATGAGGTTATTGGAGAAAGAATGGAGTTAGAGAAGGCTGAGCACCAAGACCTGGGTCCTTCCAGCACTGAGACATTGAGAAGGCGAGGGGGAGGGCTGGCCAAGAAGACTGAGAAGGAGAAACCAGTGAGAAGGAAACCCAGGAGAATGATGTGCTCTAAAAGCCAAGCGGCATCGAGTGCTTTTACTTCTTCTATGTTTATAAAGTGAAAAATCAACATGTCTTAAGAGTGACTTCAGTCTCTTGCAGCATCTTTTGAGGAACTGTGTTTTGCACTTTGTCAGTGAGATACAGAATTGGAGGCAGGAGAAGAGGTTGCAGCAGGGTCTCCGGAAGGTGTGATTAATCAGAATCCCAGAGTCTTGGCATGGCCTCAGTGAAGATTACCAGAGTCATCAACGACACTTCCAAGAAGTGACAAGAGAAGGAGGAAAGTAGAGCTCCTGTCTCTAAATGGTAGCGGATATGGTCGCAGTTTCATAGTAGTGATATGGGGGTGGGTCTTCTGGTTTCGTTTGTTTTCAGAATGCAGGGAGAAGGAACGCTCACACGCTGTTGATGGGACTGTAAACTCGTTCAACCTCTGTGGAAAATGGTATGGATATTTCTCAAAGAGCTAAAAATAGAACAAAGGATACTAGATACCACTTCTAGATACTAGATACTACTACTAAATAGATACTATTAGATAGATACAAAGGATACTAGATAGATATTACTATTAGATACTAGATACTACTACTAGATAGATACTACTAGATAGATACACGGGAAGATAGAGCATTATATTAAAAAGATATCTGCACTCGTATGTTCACTGCAGCAGTATTTACAATAGGTAAATCATGGAATTGACTAAGTGCAGCACTATTTACAATAGGTAAATCATGGAATTGACCATCAACTGACTTGATAAAGAAAATGGTACATATAAGCCATGGACTACTACACAGCCATAAAAAAGAACGAAATCGTGTTCTTTGCAGCAACATGATGTGAGCATGATTCACATCATTCTGAGTGAACTAACTCAGAAATTGAAAAATAAACACATCATGTTCTCACTGATGTGTGGGAGCTAAATGGCTACAAAGATGAAAGGGGGCGGTGGAAAGGGGGTGGAAAGGGGGTTAAGGTTCAGAAGCTACCTATGAGGTATAATGTTCACTGTCTAGGGAGTGGACCACCTGAAGCCCAGTCCCCATCAGTACATAATATTTCCATGTAGCAAACATGTACTTGTACCCCTGAATCTAAAATTAAAAAAAAATTAATGCAAGAAGCACAGGTTGTGTTTAAAGACAGGCCAGCCTAAGGAGACCCAGACATACAGAACAGACACAGTCTAAGGGGAGCATTTCAACCCCCAAATTGTCTTCTTTTTGCAAAAAGAACTATCCAAGAGGGTTTTTTTGGTCATTTACAGTGATTGGACTTACAAAAATATTAGCTTTATAAATGCATCAGTTGCAAAAATAATTTCCCCATTTTATAACTTCAAGCTGTTGTTGTGTAAAAGGTTAGCTGTGCCTTACAACTATCAACTTGGAGGTAAAATGCTTATAAAGATCATAACTCAGCCCTTGTCTATACACATATGCGGTATCCAGAATCAACATTTGAGAGATTGTTAAGGTCTTAAAGCACAGTTTACTTTATCATCAGAATATAGTGTGTTCTGCCAAGTGCTATTAATACGTTTTCATAATCTTAATTGTGCCATTTCAAGAGAATTTATTAGCAAGCTTTCCATGGATTTCTCTCCGCATCACTAACCACCCTCCCTCCAGGTCTCCTAAAAATTACTGGCTTGGACTTTTGCCAGGATAGTATAAATAATTGGACTTAGCTTCTGATATAATTTCTTCTGGCTCAGATTATTATGAATATATGTTGACAAGATTTTTCTGCTAATTTTAATTCACAAGGCTGCATTAAGATTAGAAGAGATGGCTGGGTGTAATTTTTCTTCTCTTTACTCCTGTAGTTGAACTGTAAAGGTTCTTGATTAATTACAGTTCTTACAGAGCTATCAATTATTGCAATTTGAAAACTCCAAAGCCTTTTAATGAAAGACAAACACTTTGCAAGCATACATTTGTCAAAATTTGATGCTAATTGCAGCAATTAATTCTTCCTCACAGTTTAAATAACATTTTACAGGTTAATGAAAGTTTGTATTCACTCCTCTCTTTTTAAGTTACCTTGAGAAACTTTTAAGGGTTAGGGAACAGCTTGATTGTTACCTGTATAAAAACTACAGAGGTGCCAAAAAACGTATACACATTTTAACAAAGGAAAAAACTTTATTAAAATTGTAATACTCAATATGTACCCATAACAAAAGATGAATACAAGTCATATTTGACTTCTGCAACTGCAGGACGTGCTCAAAAGTGGTTACCGTAGTGTCCAGACACGTCTGATTACAATGAAATATCGTAGGACTTGCGACTGTGCGAGGCCTCCCAGATCTTCCCTTGTGCACATCACACCCAGTACCATGTACATGTGATGTACCCAGTACATCACACCCACACTCAGACCTACCACAAGTGCATACAGCTGTTAGATGTGTTGGACATTCTGTTGCTTACTCACACCTCCATTGTTGTTGTACTTCCACAGTGTTCTCGAATTTCAAATACTACTTCAAAATTGTCTTGTGCTCCTCAAACTACAACTGTGCCTCCACCATTTTCTTTGACTATCCTGCCTGTCGCATGGTGACGTTAGCATTGATTTGGTTAACGCCATCTTTTGAGTGAATGTCATACTACACATTGCTACTGTAATTCAGTTCAACTTGGAAAAATAATACATACTCAACAGAGATACAAAAAATAGTGCATACATTTTTTTGGCACCTCTGGTATTTCTGGGCCAGGTGGATTGCGCCTGTAATCCTTGCACTTGGGGAGACTGAGGCAGGAGGATCGCTTGAACCTAGACCACATAGCAAGATCTCACCTCTACAAAAAAAATCAAAAAATTAGCTATGCATGATAGCGTGTGCTTGTATTTGCAGCTCCCCAGGAGCTGAATCTGAAGTATCTCCTGAGCCCAGGGGGTCGAGTCTGTGGTGAGCCATGACTATGCCTGATAGTGCCATCTGCACTCCAGCCTGGGTGACAGAATGAAACTCCAACTGAAAAAAACACAAAACTATTTCTGGCGAACATTATAGTGTCTTTCTTAACAATGGAGTGAAAATCAGAGGTTGCAGTGGTTTGCTTATTTTTTTTTCCCCACTGTGGAGTTGGGGCTTACAGGTTCCTGACAAATGAAAGTAGAAGTTTAATGAGTCCCTAATAACTCAGTATGCTTCTAATTAAAACGTACATTTGGAGTTTGAAATGAGTGATTTCAAGAACCTTTTTGACTTGGATGGAAATTAGCATTTTCTCAAGTATTTTTTAGATGCCTTGTCATCTCATGATAACAACAACATCTACCACCATTTATTCAGCTCAGTGTGCCAGGTACTGCAATAAGTTCTTTTTAGATTTTTTGTTATTTAATCCCTGCCACAATCTGTGCAGGTAATATTATTACCTTTTTTAGCAGATAAGAAACACAGGTTAAGTAAGCTGGACCCAGGTAGTAAGTACTCAGCTCCTAAGTAATAAGTCTAGAACCGACTCCAGGGCTCTCTACAGGGAGGCAGATTCCAATACCTGCCCTGCCAGACAGGTCATGTAGCTGAGTAGAGTGGTCTGGGTGTGAGGTGGGTCTGAGTGGTGGGGGTCACAATCCAGGCTGTGAGTGCTGTGGAGGAATGTGAATTCACTGTTGCCACATTTACTGACATTTCAGAAAAACTGGGCCATCCAAATGTATGGGTGCAGTTTCTTAATCTTTTAATGTTGCGAGCTCATTGAGATGTTTTAAATACAGTTTCAGCCTACCAGTCACCTGTTGGAGAGCTCTTACACACACTGCGATTGCTTAATCTTTTGGTCTGATTTAGCCTGATACAATGCATGGGTCCTGTGCCCAGGAACAAAGTGGCACTCCTGAAGTTTCTCAGAGACTCTCTACAAATTTAGTAGGGACAGGAGGGAAGAAGGGAAATATATCTTAATGTATTCTATTAATAAATATTAGGCCGGGCACAGTGGTTTGTGTTTGTAATCCCAACCCTTTTGGAGGCCGAGGTGGGAGGATTGCTGGAGACCAGCCTGAGCAACATAGCAAGACCTCGTCTGTACAAAAAAATAAAAAAATAAGGTGGGCATGGTGGTGCACACCTGTAGTCCCTGCTACTCCGGAGGCTGAAACTGGAGGATTGCCAAAGCCCAGGAAGTCGAGGCTGTGGTGAGCTGTAATCATGCCCTTGCACACCAGCCTGGGTGACAGAGTGAGATTCCGATGGAAAAAATGAATGAATGAATAAATAAACAAATAAATATTAACATTATATAATTCGAAGCACTAAGGGAATACAATCGTATAAAAATTGCAGTAATAAGGCAGGGTTATCTTTCCTTTGTTTTCCCTCTTGTTAAAATGGATGGGCAATCAGTTAAATAATACTCCTTTGTCAGTTTTTTTTTTATACTACAGCAAGTAAAGGTTCAGCTAGATTTACCTTTTTTTTGTAGTATTAACACAAAAGTGAAAACAGAGTAGGCTTTCTTTAAAGGAAATGCTCTCTCTCTCTCATAGTTTTCCTGATTAAAAAAATTTAAGAAACTTGAGTTGAACTGGCAAGAAGGTAAAGCAACTACAAAAAAAAAAAAGATAAGAAACTCTTAAATTAAATTAGAAAATATATAGAGAAGACAAATAAAGTTTTTATAAACACTGAAAAGAAAGACGATGAAGGAAACTGCTTTTATGTTGACTCTCTAGAAGTCCTAAATATAGTGTAAGCACCTTCAGTTTCAAGTCATGGTCTATACCACGGAAACGTCTGCTATGTATAATGATTTTAGCTTCTCCTTTAAAAAAAACGTTGAATTTACTGTTCTATGTCATCAGAGTCCAGGGTAAAGTTTAGGTTTTGAAAGTCTGAGAAAAAGTGATGACATCACTTTCATCTTGCATTAAAGGTTCTGTAAACCGTCATGGTTAGATTTTTGACCTCTTTTCCTATGCCTGCAGCTACACTTAAATCAAAATGTTTAAACCTGAGTTGTACTGCACATATGACTTACAGTGTGGAAGCTGTGTATCGTAGGCTATTTCTGCTATTGGAGAGCAAGAACAGGCATTGTGGTAACTCTTTTTACCTTGAACTTCATATCTTCATTGACTTTCCAAGGAAATGAAATACTTTCTTCCTCTTTGTCTATTGTTAACCTTCAGGGTAATCTTTTTTAAAAGTGCAAGGAATTAGAGTATCAAAATCTGAAGATTTGTAAAAGAAAATCAAAACTTCAAAATTATATTTTTCAAAAATCGCCGGTTCTTCTAAAATTCCCATAGGTAATTTAGTAAAGATAAAAATTATGCATGCTTTTAATGAAGCTGACTGCCTCTGGTTTATTTGTATATTACTGATAAATACTAATAGTAGAACCTACAAATTATTATTTTTTGTTTCAAAGACCGCTTCTCGTGTAGTAATTCTCTATAGCTGAATAAGGGTATTTTAGGATCCCCCCCAAAGGAAAGTATTTACAATGTATGTTTTGTTTTAGAAAGAAGCTATAGGGTGCTTATTTTGCATAGCTATGATAAGTTCTTTTAAAGGCACTTGGAAATGGTACTATTGTTTAATGGAAATATGTGTAAAACCACTTGAAAACTGTAAGGTGTTATACAAGGTATAGTCAAGCTATTGGATATAATAACAGGTGATCATTCTGTATCTGAAATTCTTGCTGACTTTGTTATTAGCACTAGTACCAAGAAGGCATTTTTGGCCTCCGATGGACATTCTCTTCCTTTTTCTTCTTTTTTTACCCATGACTCTTTTTATTAATTTAATTTAATTTTAGAGCTGTGGAATACATGTAAGGGTTTACTTCATAAGTAAATTGCGTGCAGATGAGGTTTGGGTTTCTAGTGAGCACCGTCTCCCCCTGGTAGTGGTCATGGTACCCAGTGGGTAGTTGTGTGCCCCTTATCTCCCTTCCCTTCCTCCGTACTTTATCAGTGCAAGAAGTCACCTGAGCCCAGCAGGTCGAGGCTTTGGTGAGCCGTGACCATGCCACTGCACTCCAGCCTAGGTTACAGAGTAAGACCCTGCTTTAAAAAAAAAAAAAAAAAAAAGAGAGAGAGAGAGAGAAAGTACACATACTATAAAAGTGTCTCTAAAGGAATAAATCACATATTTTGTAATTCTAACTTCACCATTCGTGAAGAAAGTTAAAGGTTACCAGCACCTTGGTTATGGTCAACTGTTAGGTAAGATTTGGGGATTTGAAAGAGATTTTCTGAACATTTTGACTCTTCTGGACAAAATTGCCATCTATTGGACCTCTCCAAAAGCTTATGAGAGGACGAAAAACAAACCACCTAGCTTTCTAGCCATGAAATCATTATTATTTCCTCTTACTGGGGTGTCTTGCATGGTGATTAGATGGAAAGATAACAGCTGTGTGCCGTGTGCAGTGGAGCAGGTCTGGCTTTGGTGTGGACGTCCTGTCTCTAATCCTGATGTGACTTGGGGGATTTTGGCTAAATTCCCTCTCACTGACCCTACAAAGATGCTTAACATTCCACATCTCCCAAGCCCTTTGGATCTGTAGAGTGGTTTCAGATTGCGTTCCATCCATGGGGCCTGGAATTCCCTGAAGGCATTTTAGGGTATGCCAGTTTGGGTGTCAGGGAAGCCAAACAACTGGGCCCTGGGCCTCCTGACCCTGCTGCAAGTACAAAAGCTTTCCTGTATTGTTTAAGTCTTGGGACTTTGCATAAGAGTCGCTCAAAAAGAGATGAACACATTCAAAATCCACCATCCGGGGAAGCGGGGAAAGAGTGAGCTCTATGTATGAGCAGGGTTAGTGGATATCGACTCTTGTTCTCTGTCCGTTTTCCAAGCTGCTGCCCCTCTTTATCAAAAGAAGTTTATTGAGATCATGTACAAACATAACAGAAGTCCATTTTAATTGTAGAATTCAGTAGTTTTTGGTATATTCACAGATTGTGCATCTATCCCCACAATCAGTTTCACAATTCCATTACCTCATAAAGAGATGGGGTGCCTGTAATCTCAGCACTTTGGGAGGCCAAGGCGAAAAGATTGCTTGACCCCAGGAGTTCAACCAGCCTGAGAAACAGGGAGACCTCGTCTCTACAAAAAGTCAAAAACTTAGCCAGGCATGATGGTCACGCACGTGTAAGTCCCAACTACTTGGAGGCTGAGGTGGAAGGATCGATCACCTGAGCCCAGGAAGTCTAGGCTGCGGTGAGCCATAATTGTGCCACTGCACTCCAGCCTGGGCAATGGAGTGAGACACTGACTATAAATAAATAAGTAGCTCAAAACAAGTGAACAAAGCTGCTATGAACATTTGTGTACAAGTTTTTATGCTTTAGGTTTTCATTTTCCTCGGGTGTATTCCAAGGGGTGTAATTGCTGGGGCGTATGGAAACTCTGTGTTTAACATTTTGAGGGACCACCGCCTTGTCTTCTGTTAAGCAGATTCTATGTGTAGACTTGGCAGTTGTCTCCTTGCTTTCTTCTCTATCCCCCAATTCAGCTTTCTCCAGCCCCACATCCCTCCTTCATCCTGCGACCACCAGGGTTACCTTCTTAAAATACCGGAAGTCGCAATAGTTCTTTGCTGCTTAAAAAGTAATTGAAGGCCGGGTGCTGTGACTCAAGCCTATAATCCCAGCACTTTGGGAGGCTGAGGCAAGAGGACTGCCTGAGCACAGGGGTTCAAGACCAGCTTGGGCAACTTGATGAGGCCTCGTTTCCACAATACATAAAAAAAATTAGCCGGGCATGGTAGCGCATGCCTGTAGTTCCAGCTACTTGGAAGGATTGCCCGAGCCCAACAGGTTGACATTGGGGTGGCCATGAGAGCATGCCACTGCACTCCAGCCTGGGTGACAGAGTGAGACTTTGACTCAAAAAAAAAAAAAAAGGAATTGAAACTACTTTATATGACACTCAGAGTTCTACAGAGTCTAGGCCCAAGATCTGTGTATAATTTCGTCTTCCAGTAATTTCTCAGTTTTTCGGTAGTCTTCAGTGTTAGGTGTTTCATTCTACAAGCCAGTGGTTCTTAAACTTCTTCCAAAAGCCATGCTTCCTCAAAAAAAAAAAAAAATCTTCCAAAAGCCGTGCTTCCTCAAAAAAAAAGCATGTATAAACTGCTGACCCAACAAACCTGGCATGCATGTTCTGAGAGTTTGTGATTGCTCCGAGATCATTAATAAACCCTAAAGTTCATTCCCGAATTCTCTGGCCACAGCCTAACTGTTCCTGTTTTTGCTTATACCACTTCCTTACCTCTTTTCTTTCTCTTCCTCCTTCCCAGTGTTAACCTCTTGAGAAAGTCTCTTGCCTTTTAGAATACCTTTCAGAGGACCCAGAAGGGAAGATGTTGGGTCCTTTTCCATGTGGGTGCTCAGAAGTTGTTTATGCAGCAGGGCCTGAGGAAGTAGAATAGAGAAAGTTGGCCTCCCTGGGAACTAGAAGGTGAGAGACACGAAGGTAGGAGTTTTGGTTGGAATTTCCCTGGGCTATGTATTGTGTGTGCCTAGAATAAAGCGTAGTACATAGTAGGTGTTCAGTAAATAGTCAATGAATGGGCAGGGCGGGGAGCTGGGTTTGAAACCTCCAGCTCTCTGGGTTGGATGAAGTTGTCCATAGAATAGGGCCCATGAATAATCAAGGGCCTGTGTGCAGATGCTGGATGTTGGATTGTGGGAAGGGAACAAGAGGTCAGAAAAGAGAGTTTCTTTTTTTTTTTGAGTTGGAGTCTCACTCTGTCTCCCAGACTGGAGTGCAGTGGCCGCTCCCTGCCACCGCAGCCTCGACCTGCTGGGCTCCAGCGATCCTTCCACCTCAGCCTTCCAAATAGCTGGAACTACAGGCGTGCGCTACCACTCCCGGCTAATTTTTTGATTTATTGTAGAGATGAGGTCTCACCAAGTTGCCCAGGCAGGTCTCGAACCCATGGGCTCAGGCAATCCACTCACCTCAGCTTCCCAAGGTGTGGGATTACAGGTTGAGCCACCGAGCCTGGCTAGAAGAGAGAGTTTCTAAAACAGACTAAAGGGATGCATTCGTTCCCTATTGCTGCAGTAACAAACACACTTAGTGGTTGAAAACAACACAGATTTATTCTCTTACAATTCTGAACATCAGAAGTCTGAAGTCAGTTTCACTGAGCTGAAGTAGGGTGTCATCAGGGTTGCTTCCTTCCGGAGGCTCCAGGGAAGAATTAGTTTGCTGGCCTTTTTCAGCTTCTCGAGGTCACTGGCATTTCTTGGCATATGATTCTTCTGTCTGCAAAGACAGCTGCATAGTATCTTCTCTCTGATTCCTGCTTCCATTTTTACATCTTCTCTCCGCCTCTGATCCTCTTGCCTTCTCCTTATAAGGGCCTTTGTGATGACTTTGAGTCACCTGGATGATCCAGGATGGTTTTCCCATCTCAGTATCCTTCATCACATCTGTAAAGTCATATTTACCGTGTAAGATAACATAGTCACAGGACATGGACATCTTTAGAGGCCATTATTTAGCCTGCCACAGAGGACTCTAAAAATAAACCTGCTGCCTTAAACATGTGTTTTTGCCAAGTGGGTCTGTGCCTTGCTTGGCTGAGGACCTCTCAAATGTGACATGACTTCTTCCTTACAATAGTTAGGAAGCCAAGGCCAAGAACAGTGTTGACATGCAAAGAAATGTTCCCAGTTGCTGAGAATTGTTCATTTTCTTTGGTTCAATGCTCTCCCATGTGTAACTCACTGAGGATCTCCAAAGGTCTGAGCTAGATTGTCCTCTAATTTTTTCCTTGATAAATACCTATTAAATATTTAAAAGTTGATGAAGAAATATTTACCTGTGACTTTTGAGCAGATCTGGAGTGTAGCAGGATTGATGGATGGAAATACAGGATTGATGGGAATGAGGCTTGCTGCCTTTGAACTGAGTGAACTGGAAAATGAAAAAAGCCTGCCGGCATTATTCCAAAGACATGGGAATTATGTGATTTTGTATAGGCAGGAAAGGCATTTTATTGCACTTTAAAAGATAATTAATGTTAATGAGTTTCTATCACGTGCTGGACCATGTTTAAGCACGTAGCATGTTTCATTTAGTTCAGTTGGTCATCCTGAGAACCTCATGAGGTCATACTGTTTTTATTATCCCCATTTTGCAAATGAGGAAATAGAGGCTTGGGAATGCTAAGTTGCCTAAAGGCATATATATGGTTGGTAAAAGAGGGGCTGGGATTTGCACCTAGGCAGTATGGCTCCAGAGCTCGCACTTGTAGCCAATATGCTCCTTATGTTTTTCTTTTTAAAATTTTTTTTTCTTTTTTAAATTTCAGTAGCTTTAGGGGGTACAAATTTCTGTAGCTTTAGGGGGTACAAATAGTTTATGGTTACATGGTTGTATTGTATAATGGCAAAGAAATCTGGGCTTTAATTGTACCCATCACTCCCACCTGTGCTTATTGTACCTGATCGGTGATTTTTTGTCTCTGCATCCTTCCTCCCTCCCCCTTCTGAGTCTTCAGTGGCCATAATGCCATTCTCTACGCCTTTGCAGACCCTTCGTTTAGCTCCCGCTTACAAGTGAGAACATGGGGTGTTTGGTTTTCTGTTCCTGAGTTAGTTCACTTAAAATGATGTTCTCCAGTTCCATCTAAGCTGCTGCAAAAGACATCACTTCATTCTTTTTGCTGGCCAAATAGTATTCCATAGTGTATATACACCACATTTTCATTATCTACTGATTAGTTGATGGACATGTAGGCTGATTGCACAGCTTTGCAATTGTGAACTGTGTGCGATGAACATACGAATGCAGGTGTCTTTCAGATTAATACCTAGTAGTGGGATTACTGGATCAAATGGTAGATCTACTTTTAGTTCTTTGAGAGATTTCTATTCTGATGCTTACATTTTTTAAAGATACAATGTTCACGGTACACGATCAGCCTTGCTGTGGTATGTACAGTGTGGCAACTGTGAAAATGAACTTATCTTCATATACAGGTATCATTACAGAGCTTATTTGCGAGGTAAGAGATCCCACTTCACCAATAGCAAAGGAAAAGGAAAGCATGAAATTTGGAAAAGAGAAATTTGGTGTGGAAGAGGTGACTTGGAGGCTTAATAATCCCACCTTCTTCTCCCTTATCATTTCTTCATGGTCTCCTTCTATTGGGTTATAGGACTGTGTCTCTTCTTCCTGGCGTGCTTTCCTCTGCTTGTGGTTGCCAGTGGTCTTTTTTGGGCTGTGATTGCCGATGGCAAGGCTGAACTTTGGCCCTGTCTTTCCAGCTCCACTCAGTTGTTTGTTTTATTTTAATAAATGAATAAATAGAAATTTATCATTATTCCCAAATCTACTTAGAACCGGGACAAGAACTTGTTTACCCCATAGGGCCTATTCCTCTGATGCTTTGCTAACCAATGCTAATAACATTTCAAAAGAAAGTGTTTTTAAAGCCCTTGATGACCAGACAAGGTGGCTTACACCTGTAATTCCAGCACTTTGGGGGAGACCAAGGCAAGAGGAATGCTTGAGCCTGGGAGTTCAAGACCAGCCTAGGCAACATGGCGAGACCTTATTTCTACAAAAAGTCAACAAGATTAGCTGGGCATGATGCCATGTGCCTGTAGCTACTCAGAAGACTGAGGTGGAAGGGTTGCCTGAGCCTAGCAGGTCGAGGTTGTGGTAAGCCATGATCATGACACTGCACTCCAGCCTGGGTGACACAGTGAGACTCTGACTCAGAAAATAAAATGAAATAAAATAAAATAAATCAAATCAAATAAAAATAATGCCCTTGGCTACAGTTTAAGAAGAGGGTTTTGTAAAAAGGGACAGACCGGAGCCACTGCTTTATAAACCGGGGTAGGACTGAAGAATGTCAGAGAGGACATGCAATCCTATTTCTCTTGTGCAGACAAGGCATCATTGTTCTTAGGATATTATGGCTTAGGAAACTGACCTCTAGAGCTTTTCAAAATTCTGTGTCTTGGTTCCTGTTTTTTTTTTTTAAGTTGTTGTCTCATTCTGTCGCCCAGGCAGGAATGCAGTGGCATAATCACAACTCACTGCAGCCTCTAACTCCTGGGCCCAGGCGATCCTTCTGGCTCAGCCTCCCAAGTAGCTGGCACTACAGGTGCGCAACACCATGCCCGGCTAATTTTTTGATTTTTTATAGAGACGAGGTCTCACTTTGCTGCCCAGGCTGGTCTCAATCTCCTGGGCTCAAGCAATCCTCCCGCCTAAGCCTCCTCAAGTGCTGGGATTACGGGTGTGAACCACAATGCCCGACTTGGTTCCTTTTTTAAAAAATGAAACTGATGAAAGCCATAGAAAACATATCTCTTTCTCTTGGGAAGACAGCTTCTTGGGAATATATTTAATGAAGAAAACTGGAGATGCAGTGATTTGGGATGCACTCTAAATGTTGTTTTTACTGTTGACTGAATTCAGATCTGAAGTATCATGGGCGCTCCCTAAAAGGATCGGGAAACAGTGCCCGAAGACAAATGTGCTCTTTCCTGTACTGATTTTTATCCCAGAACGACCAATCCACAATAGGAAAGGGGGCTTTGGCATGCACGGGCTTTTTTGTTTTACTTGACTTCGTTCCAGTATTCTGTAAATCCACTCTTGGTGCTGTTTCCAGGCAGCCACGGGGAATCCACATTTTCCCAGTTTGTTTATAATTTATAATTTATACCCCAACTACATCCACAAAAGACTCAAGGAATCTTACAATAAAAGACATGTGCACAATGAGGCTTTGAAATTGGACATGGAAAACGAGGCAAAAAAGGCAGGGCGAGGAGCATGCAGTCATGCCCAGCGTCTGCTGGGAGAGTTACTGTGAGAGGATTAAACACAGCAGTACCTTCTGGACTGCCTAAGTGAAAGGGTCACAGAATTGGTTTTGTAGCTATAAAATACTGAAAAGAAAAAGTTCCTTAGAAGGCAGAAGTCTTGACCGGACGCAGTAACTCACGCCTGTAATCCCAATGCTTTGGAAGGCTAAGGCTGGAGGATTGCTTGAGCCCAGGAGTTTGATGAGCTGTGATCATACCACTGTACTCCATCCAGCCTGGGTAACAGAGTGAGACTTTGTCTCTTAAAAAAAAAAAAAA
>CAUYQG010000273.1:0-16757 GCA_963574415.1 Tarsius wallacei
CAAGTAGCTGGAACTACAGGCGCGCGCTACCACACCCAGCTAATTTTTTGATTTATTGTAGAGATGAGGTCTCACCAAGTTGCCCAGGCGGGTCTCGAACCCGTGGGCTCAGGCAATCCACTCACCTCAGCCTCCCAAGGCGCGGGATTACAGTTGGAGTCTCAGGCTGAAATATAGTGGCATGCTCATAGCCACTGCAGCCTTAACCTGCTGGGTTCAGGCTATCCTTTCACTTCAGCCTTCCAAGTAACTGGAACCACAGGCGTGTGCCACCATGCTTGATTAATTTTTTTTGTTGTTTGATTTATTGTATAGACGAGATCTCACCAAGTTGCCCAAGCTGGTCTCAAATTCCTAAGCTCAGGCAATCTTCTCGCCTCTCCTTCCCAAAGTGCTGGGATTACAGGCGTGAGCCACTGCGCCTGGCAGGACATCTACTTTTAATGAGGTACTGGTGCCATAGGTCTGGACTGCAGTAGTGCTGGCCAATTTTGAAATATTCAGAACCATGATTCTTGAGAGTTTCTTGATTTTTTTTTTTTTGTTGTTGTTGATTTGTTTTATTTTTTATTTTTATTTTTTGAGTCAGACTCTCACTCTGTTGCCCAGGCTAGAGTACGGTGACACGCTCACGGCCACCACAGCCTTGACCTGCTGGGCTTAGGCAATCCTTCCGCTTCAGCCTTCCAAGTAGGTGGAACTACAGGCTTCCGTCGTCATACTTGGCCAATATTTTTGACTTATTGTGGAGACAAGGTCTCGCTAATGTTGCCCAGGCTGGTCTCAAACCCATGGGCTCAGGCAGTCCTCTTGCCTTAGCCTCCCAAAGTGCTGGAATTACAGGCATGAGCCACTGTGCATGGCTTGTTTTACTTTTAAAACATTTTAATTCATGAAGAAATTCAATTTCATGTAACTTTTGCTCCCTTTTCCCTCCTGTCAAAAGAGCTTAAAAAAAACAACCCGAAACCCAATGTTTTATTGGGAAAATTTTAGACATGCAAAAATAGGATGATGGAATGAACCAGTCCACCTCCTACCCAGCATCAACAGATACCCACTTTTCCCCCCAGGGTATTTTAATGCATCATAGTATTTCACTCATGAAAACTTCATTGTATATCTTTAAATTTTTTTTACAACTTTTTTTTTGAGTTGGAGTCTCATTCTGTCACCCAGGCTGGAGTGCAGTGGCATGCTTGTCGCCACCGCAGCCTTGACCTGTTTCACTCGGGGGATCCTTCAGCCTCAGCCTCTCATGAAGCTGGAACTACAGGCATGCGCCACTACCCTGGGCAAAAAACAAATTTTTTGATTTGTTGAGGAGACGAGGTCTTGCCAGGGGATCTTGAACCCCTGGACTCAGGTAATCTTCTCTCCTCTGCTTACCAAAGTGCTGGGATTACAGGTGTGAGCCACCTCACTTGGCCTAATTTTTATAATTTTTATTAAGCCTTTTCATTCTAGGAATTAATATATTTTCAATACATGTGAAAAGTGAGTTATTTCATGTATTTACATGATTTCTTAAAATGTATTCTCAGTGCTGATCCTGTGCTTGTGTGTGCTTGGGAGACTTGCAAGAGATTCTCAACTGTCCATGTTCCCAATGATGAAGGCAGTCTCTCTGTTGTAGCTTTTAGTGGGAAAAAAATAGAATTATATGGTAACTTGGGCGATGACCTCAAAAGATGCAAATCTGATTTTTTAGAGATTTATATTTTTGAAGTTACATATTCTGGTATCTCAAAAACTTTAAAATCAGATTGTCTCCCCCATCTTTTACTCTTATCCAGATTGTTATTTTTTGAGTCGAAGTTTCACTGTTGCCCGGGCTGAAGTGCAGTGGCATGTTCACAGCTATCACAGCTTTGACCTGCTAGACCCAGGCAATCTTTCTACCTCAGCCTTCCAAGTAACTGGAAATACAGGTGCATGCCATCATGCCTGACTAATTCTTTGGTTTGTTGTGGAAACAAGGTCTTGCCAAGTTGCCCAGGCTGGTCTCAAACCCCTGGGCTCAGGTAGTCCTCTTGCCTCTGCCCCCCTGTTGGGATTACAGGCAGGAGCCACTGCACCTGGCCTGTCCAAGTTATTTTACTACTTCTGTAGGTTAAAATTGTACCATCTTTTTAGTGAAAAAATAGGTATATCTGTTTTTAGTTATTTTCAGGAAAAATTGAGTCTATTAGGTTTTTTGTGGTTTTTTTTGAGTTGGGATTCTCACTCTGTCACCCAGGCTGGAGTGCAGTGGCATGCTCACAGCCACCACAGCCTTGACCCGCTGGGCTCAGGGTGATCCTTCCGCCTCAGCCTTCCAAGTTGCTGGAAACACAGGTGTGGGCCACCATGCCTGGCTAATTTTTTTTTTTTTTTGAGTTGGAGTCTCACTCTGTCGCCCAGACCAGAGTGCAGTGGCTGCTCCCGGCCACCGCAACCTCGACCTGCTGGGCTTCCGCCTCAGCCTTCCAAGTAGCTGGAACTACAGGTGCACGCTACCACACCTGTCTAATTTTTTGATTTATTATAGAGATGAGGTCTCGCCAAGTTGCCCAGGCGGGTCTCGAACCCGTGGGCTCAGGCATTCCACTCACCTCAGCCTCCCAAAGCGCAGGATTATAGGCTGAGCCACCGAGCCCGGCTAATTTTTTTGATTTCTTAGAGAGACGAGGTCTTGCTATGTTGTCCAGTCTGCTGTCAAACCCCTGAACTCAGGCAGTCCTCTTGCCTTTGTCTCCCCTTTGTGCTGGAGTTACAGGTGTGAGCCATTGTGTACCTAGCTGTTAGATTTTTATTGAAGGGTATGTGTGTGTGTGTGTGTGTGTGTGTGTGTGTGTGTGTATTGGAGTCTCATTGTGTTACTCAGGCTGGAGTGTGGTAGCACTATCACAGCTTACTGCAACCTCAAACTCCTGGTCTCAGGCAGTCTTTCCACCTCAGCCTCCCAAGTAATTGGGACTATAGCTGTATACCATCATACTCGACTAATTTTTTTGATTTTTTTTTTTTTTTGTGGAAATGAGGTCTCACTTTGTTGTCTAAGCTGGTCTCGAACTCCTGGGCTCAAGTGATCCTCCTGCCTCAGCCTCCCAAAGTGCTGGGATTACAGGTGTGAAGATGTGAGTCACTGTTTTTATCTCATAGTTCTCGTCTAGTTTCTTTCCATATTTTCTTTTTTTTCCCTGCATGTGACCATTTTAATTAATTAACTAGTTATATTGAGTCAGTGTCTCAGTCTGTCATCCAGGCTTGAGTGCAATGTAGTGATCATAGCTCCCTGCAGCCTTGGTTTCCTGGGCTCAGGTGATCTTCCCACCTCAGCCTTCCAAGTAGTTGGGATTACAGGCATGTGCCACCTAGATAATATTTTGATTTTTTTGTAGAGAAGAGATGCTTTGTTACCTAGGCTGGTCTTGAATTCACCTCAGCCTTTCAAAGTGATGAGATTATAGGCATGAGCCACTGTACCCAGTCTCAATACATTTTTAATACATTCTTTTATGATGCTTATTCTTTAAAGTATTTTATGTGGATGGTTTTTTTTGTGTGTGTGTGTGACTCAGGGTCTCTGTCATCCTGACTGGAGGGCAGTGGTATAATTACAGCTTACCACAGCCTTGACCTCCTGGGCTCAGGCAATCTTCTACCTCACCCTCTCAAGTAGCTGGGACACAGGTGTGTGCTGCCATGTTTGGCTAATTTTTAAAAATTTTTTGTGGAGATGAGTCTTGCTATGTTGCCCCAAGCTAGTCTCAAATTCTCAGGCTCAAGCGATTCTCTCACCTTGGCCTCCCAGAGTGCTGGGAGTAGAGGCATGAGCCACTGTGTTGGTGACATTTTTTTTTCTACTTGCCCCATGCTTTTATTTGTTTTCTTTTTTTAAAAATTAATTTATTTTGTCTTATTTTTTATTTTTTTTTGAGTTGAAGTCTCACTCTGCTGCCCAGGCTGGAGGGCAGTGGCATGCTCCCAGCCGCTGCGGTGTTGACCTACTGGGCTCAGGCAATCCTTCTGCCCCAGCCTTCCAAGTAGCTGGAACTGCAGGCATGTGCTACTATGCCTGGCTAATTTTTTATTTATTTATTGTAGAGATGAGGTCTTGCCAAGTTGCTCAGGCTGTTGTCGAACCCATGGGCTGAGGCAGTCCTCTCACCTCAGCCTCCCAAAGTGTTGGGATTATAGGCATGAGCCCAGCCTTTTTTTTTTTTTTTTTTTTAAATGGAATATTGCTGTATTGTCCAGGCTGGAGCGCAGAGGCATGATCCCAGCTCACTGCAACTGTAGACGCCTGAGCTCAGGTGATCCTTCTGCTTTAGCCTCTTGAGTAGATGTGCTACAGGTGTGTGCCACCATGCCTGGCTTATTTGTTTGTTTATTTGTTTATTTTATTTGTTTACTTGAGTTGGGGTCTCACTGTGTAGCCCAGGGTGGAGTGCAGTGGCATGTTCACAGCTCACAGCAGCCCTTCCACCTCAACGTCCCGAGTAGGTGGGAATACTGGTGTAACCATACCTGGCTAATTTAAAAAAATTTTTTGTAGACACAAGGTTTTGCTGTGTTGCCCAGGTGATTTTTTTTTTTTTTTAAGAGACGGGGTTTAGCTGTGTTGCCCAGGCTGGTCTTGAACTCCTGAGCTCAAGCAGTCCTCCTGCTTCAGCTTCCCAAAGTGCTAGGGCTACAGGTACTAGCCACTGCACCCAGACTTTTTTATATTTTATATCCTTCCCAGGCATTTTATCTTTTTCATATTAAGCATGGTGTGTTTTATCTTTTTATCTTCCTAGTTGACTGAATGGTTTTTAAATTTAATCTAGTTATTCAGAATCCTATGTTCTGTCACATTTAGTATTATCAGTATGCAGCACTGTGGGCTTCTCATTCAGATAACAGTTGTTCTCTTAGGTCAGTAGTGAAATGTCTTTAAGAGTAGTAAAAGGGCCTTTTGCATCTTTTGTTCCT
Source organism: Tarsius wallacei (assembly GCA_963574415.1). Lineage (NCBI taxonomy): Eukaryota > Metazoa > Chordata > Mammalia > Primates > Tarsiidae > Tarsius > Tarsius wallacei. The sequence goes on from CAUYQG010000273.1 coordinate 4,960, forward strand.
CTTGGGTTCTGATATTTTGGTAGTTTTTATTGACTTTTATTCTTATGGGATTTATATATTTGTTTCTTATACAGAGAGAAAGAAGAATCCATTCAGCTCCATCAGGAAGCTTGGGAGCGACATCAATTAAGAAAAGAACTTCGTAGCAAAAACCAAAATGCTCCAGACAACCGACCAGAGGAAAATTTCTTTAGCCGCCTAGACTCAAGCTTGAAGAAAAATACGGCTTTTGTCAAGAAACTAAAAACTATCACAGAACAACAGAGAGACTCCTTGTCCCATGATTTCCATGGTCTGAATTTAAGTAAATACATTGCCGAGGCTGTAGCTTCTATTGTGGAAGCAAAGCTGAAAATCTCTGATGTGAACTGTGCTGTGCACCTGTGCTCTCTCTTTCACCAGCGCTATGCTGACTTTGCCCCATCACTTCTTCAGGTCTGGAAAAAACATTTCGAAGCCAGGAAGGAGGAGAAAACGCCTAACATTACCAAGTTAAGAACTGACTTGCGTTTCATTGCAGAATTGACAATAGTTGGGATTTTTACTGACAAAGAAGGCCTTTCCCTAATCTATGAGCAGCTAAAAAATATTATTAATGCTGATCGGGAATCCCACACTCATGTCTCTGTGGTGATTAGTTTCTGTCGACATTGTGGGGACGATATTGCTGGACTTGTACCAAGGAAAGTAAAGAGTGCTGCCGAGAAGTTTAATTTGAATTTTCCTCCTAGTGAGATAATTAGTCCAGAGAAACAGCAGCCTTTCCAGAATCTTTTAAAAGAGTACTTTACGTCTTTGACCAAACACCTCAAAAGGGACCACAGGGAGCTTCAGAATACTGAGAGACAAAACAGGTGATTTTCAAATGTTTCTCAGAATTGAGGATTTATTTTGGAGCTGATACTTAAAAATGTTTAAAGTCTTTCCACTGAAAGAGCTAATGGAAAAGGGCCCTTACAGGTGATTTCTTAACATTTCAGGAAAATATCAAAGTGTAATAGTCTAAGTACTCATGTTTTAATGTGAGTCTACAATAGATCTTTCTTCTGATTTTGAAAGACCTCTGGCAAGTAAATGGTGATGTTTGCTTTTTGACTGTGTTTTCTTCCTCTGATTTTAAAAACTCCTTAATTTTGAGGGGTAGACATTTTCTTCTTCTGTCACTTTTACTTTCCTGCTAATATTTTTCTGTGTTTTGATGTTCTGTCTCTATAACAGGTTTGCTTTCATTGTTTTCTAAGTTAATAATGTCACTGTTGATATTTGCTCTTTTTAAGAAAATGAGCCATTATCAGTGGTATTTCAGATCAGAGTTTTGGGAAATAGTGCACAAAATTAGTTGTGGAAAAATTTCTTAAATGTAACTATGAAGTGCATATGTAGGAGTCTACTTCCTGGGGACATTCGTTTAAAATTCTAAAGGAGGCCAGGCTCGGTGGCTCAGCCTGTCATCCCAGCACTTTGGGAGGCCAAGGAGAGTGGATTGCCTGAGCCCCTGGGTTCGAGACCAGCCTGGGCAACTTGACGAGACCTGGTCTCTACAATAAATCAAAAAGGAGCCGGGCATAGTAGCACACACCTGTAGTTCTGGCTACTTGGAAGGCTGAGGTGGAGGGATTGCTGGAGACCAGCAGGTCGATGCTGGGATGGCTGTGAGTGTGCTATGGCACTCCAGCCTGGGTGATGGAGTGAGACTCCAACTAAAAAAAAAAAAATTAAAATTCTAAAGTAATAATATACTTTAACTGTGGTAATTGGTTAACAGACCTGATTTTAGGGACCAAATTTGTTGGTTATGAGATACTGTAGACTACTGTGTAGTATCTGTATCCAGGAAGCAATAGAAAGGTAGAAATTTATGTAGTTCGTGGGCAATAGATCAGCTTTTATGGAGGGTGGGTTTCAAGGAGGGCTGAGGGGGTGCAGCAAGGAGGTACCAGCCTTAGCGTTTGGCTGAATACTTCACAGCTAATTCAATTGCATGAGTGAGAATCTGAAATTTTCTTTGATCAGAAATGTGTATGGAGGAGAGTACCCTCTCCTGTATTTATACAACAGTGAAGGAGGACTGGCTTAAGTGGTTACCCCAGGAAGATTATTGATGTAACCAGAAGCTGAGGCAGAAATAGTGTATGCCAGTAGTACAGTAAGGGCGGGCAAGATAGAGACTATGCGGCTAATCCCTGGTGGCTGAAGGTCACTCAGGTGAGGATCGAAGATGGCAATGGTGTTATCAACATTTCTTTTGAGAAAAAGGGTTATTATCCTTGTTTTGTGCTTTTGATGAGTGATGACTGTTTTAAACTTTGAAGAGGCAGCCCCAAAGTGTGCTTATATCGTCAACAATGGGCTAAAAAGGAAAATGGTGATTTTTAAAAATACTTCTTACATATTTAGGGCTTCTTAATTATGATAGATATTGTGCTTTGTTAATTTCTTTTCTTTTTTTTTTTTTTTTTGAGTTGGAGTCTTACTCTGTCACCCTGGCTGGAGGTCAGTGGCATGATCCTGGTCACTGCAGCCTCAATCTGCTGGTCTCAGGCGATCCTTCCAAGTAACTGGAACTATAGGCATGTGCCACCATGCTCAGCTAAATTTTTATTTATTTATTTTTTTTGAGTTAGAGTCTCACACTGTCGCCCAGACTAGAGTGCAGTGGCCGGCAGTGGCCACCGCAACCTCGACCTGCTGGGCTCTGGCGATCCTTCTGCCTCAGCCTTCCCAGTAGCTGGAACTATAGGCGCACGCTACCACGCCCAGCTAATTTTTGATTTGTTATAGAGATGAGGTCTTGCCAAGTTGCCCAGGTGGTTCTCGAACCCGCGGGCTCAGGCAGTCCACTCACCTCAGCCTCCCAAAGGTGTGGGATTGCAGGCTGAGCCACCGAGCCCGGCTCTAATTTTTTGATTTATTGTAGAGATGAGGTCTCACCAAGTTGCCCAGGCTGGTCTTGAACCTGTGGGCTCAGGCAGTCCTCTCACCTAGGCCTCCCACAGTGCCAGAATTATAGGCGTGTGCCACCGCGCCAAGCCACTTTGTCAATTTCATAGTTCTTTGCCTGTACATTCTACCAAATACATCACAACTGGTTTTGTAAGTATGCTAATCATTTATTAGTTGTTCTTGGCTATTTAGGGTTTGTATTTGTGTATTTACTGTAGACTGGATTCATAGAATTTTTAAGCGAGAGATTCTACAATATTTAAATCTAATAGCCTTTTTATTACAGGAATCCATTTTACAGATTATCTAGCAGATAAGATTATTCTTCCTCTGAATGCCTAAAGGAGCTCACTGTTTTCTCAACTGTTCCAGTGTTGGACACACCTGTTTGCTAGGAAGTCTTAGTTATGTCAAGCTGAATTTAACTCCCCGTAAGATGGTTCCGCTTGACTTTATTCTTTTTTTTCCTGGTATGGATGGAACAAAACTATTCAAAGTAGGGGTCCATGAACTTTTTAACCTGTTCACATGAATTAAACACAGAAACCTAGAGGAGAGGAAGCATTTAGACACTTGTAGCAATTTTCCTTGACTAATATTCTTACTGCATTTTATGAAAGTGTCTGCAGTGGTTGGAGGAAAAAAATCGACCTTTGACTACAGATAGTTTGAGGAACACTGATTCGGGATGTGCTTCCTCTGTTATTCCCATGGCATGTCTTGGGATTTGCAGGCTGCCACTGTGTGTTTCTTTCCTCTTCAGTTCTTTTGCGTTTGCTCCATGATTTCCAGACACTTGACTGTTCTTCGGACGCTTGTTTTGGATTGATTTTTTTTCTCTCTATGACCTCAAATTGCTTTAGCTCTCGTAGCTGCCTTGTAATTCTTTCGACTTTTTCTTAGACTTAGTTACACTAAAGACTAATTTCTCATATGAACTGCTGCCAAGCCAGTTCTTCACCTTGAGCTACTGAAATAATTTTTTAAGCCTAAGTACGTACCTGCTTATCTTATTTAAACTTTAGATGATTTTGACACATTATTTTAGCCTTATGAAAGCTTTGAGTATTGATTACACGTGCATTATTAGTAGTACTTATTTGCTGGTCACATTCAGCTTTCACAAGCAGCTCTTCTGTTCTTTTATTATTCAAGTCATTGATAAAAATTTTGAACAGGATCTAGTGTTAAGAATACAGCTTTGTGGCCTTTCCCTAGGAACTTTTATCCATTTTGATACAGAATTATTAATTTATGGTTATTAGAGAGTATTACTTATTGAGTGTAAATTGACCTTAGCATTTTAGCAGTCATTTGATCATGGAAGACTTTGTCCGTTTAGATGTAATAGTTTGGGGGATGTGAGAATCTTTATCACCATATAGAAAATAATTGGTATATGGCTTAATAAGTCATTCATTCCTTAGGATAGCTTTAATCTGGCAGCCTCTGTAGTTAAGATGCAGACTTACAACTAGGCAAAAAAGACATGAGGAATGGTTTAGTGCAGAATCCCTACTTGGCCTGATGTTAGTCTTCTACCTTCTAAGAGGATACATTTCAGTGTACTGCTAAAGTGATTCTTTTCCAAAAGTTTCTCCCTCCCAGTCACTATCCAGTAGTTGTTTTGAGGTGTTTCTACATCATTGGAATAAATCACAGGCAATAGTTTTTCCCAGTAAGGTTTCTCTTAGTTGTGATAATGCTAGAAAACTAGGTACCAGGCTAGCTGGCATTTAAGACTCCTGTGTAGTTAAGTTTCTTTAAGCCTTTATTCAGTATCTTTAAAAAAATCAAATATACTGTATTATTTTCAGTCTAGAAATCTGCAGTGTTCTTGGTCATTTTACTGTACTTGGGAGATAGCTCTATTAGAGATTATAAAATCTTAGTCTAAACTAATTAAAATCTGTACTTAAAAATTTGACCAATTTTTACACATAGACTAGTAAAATCTCTGGTGTTTTCTCTTTTTTTTTCTTTCTTTTATTGTAGAGACAAGGTCTCGCCAAGTTGCCCAGACTGGTGTTGAACCTGCGGGCTCAGGCAATCCACTCACCTTGGCCTCCCAAAGTGCTGGGATTACAGGCTGAGCCATTGAACCCGGCCCTCTGGTGTTTTCTTAAAGATACTGTAATGAATGAAGTAAAGTGATTAAAACATATTGAATCTTCTAACTGTTCTTTTTTCATACCTGGGCCGATATTATAGATATGAGATAGCTAGTATTGTTTCTAAGCCCCTGGGAGATTTACAATTATAAGCAAGCAATACGACTGACCCTAGGGTTGGGTGAGTTCCAATAAATGTGAATTTATAAACGTTTTGTACTTTAAAAAGTATTTTTATTATACATTTTAATTAATGATCTATCTGAGGAGTTAAATTAATACACATTTTAAAGTATCATCTAGTATTTGCCAATTTGGAGTTAATTGCTTTACTTTCTTAGAAGTTTTGCCTTTTATTATGTTAAATGTTTTTTATACTTTGAAATGTTTTGTAATTTGAAAAATTATAGAGGTTTTTTTTTTTTTTTTTTTTTGAGTTGGAGTCTTACTCTGTTGCTCAGACTGGAGTGCAGTGGCCGCTCCCAGCCACCACAGCCTCGATCTGCTGGAACTACAGGCACGCACTACCACACCTGGCTAATTTTTTTTGATTTATTGTAGAGATGAGGTCTCGCCAAGTCGTCCAGGTGGGTCTCGAACCCGCAGGCTCAGGCAATTTACTCACCTCAGCCTCCCAAAGCGTGGGATTACAGGCTGAGCCACCGAGCCCGGCCTAGAGGTTTTATTAGTATTGTTTGGGCATTTAATAAAAGTTGGTTGAAGAAATGGTATAATCTTTATTGGAAATAACTAAATTGTGTAACAGAATTTGTTTATTTTAGTAATTTGAAATCATGAATTCCGATATTAAGTCAGAATACTTTTTTGAATTATCCTCAAGTGTCTTAATTCTTTTTTTTCTCCCTAATTGTTGGAAGTGGTAATAAATTTCTCTTCAGCACCTATGAATTAAATAATACCTTCATCGTTGCATGCTTAGTGTAACAGCAGTAAGAGATTTGTTTTAAAGTTTAGTTAAAAAAAAGTAAGTAGAATGTAGGCTTTTCCCTCTCCCCATTCATAAAATCAGAGAGGTTTCTTTTATTAATGCGTATTTATGAGGTGTTAATCGATGTTGAGACTTAAAATACATTAGTTTAAAACTTAATAGTACTGCTTTTACTTTCCTTCCAGGTGAGCTGTGTCTTGCCTTCCAGGTAGGCTGTTGGATCAGTTAAGTGTTAGTACTGTGAAGGTGCTGCTTCCCTGTACTTTAGACTTAAGGACACTCTAATGTTTTAAGAGCTCTAAAGTTATCTTCTAGATAATCAATCTCTAATTCTGTCTAAATGACTGACAAAGTAGTTCAATAAATATTTGAATGGGTACAGTTATGCTTCACTATGTTCTAGTGTCTTAACAAGCTTATGAGACATTCATTACCAAATTAATTCTAAAATGAAACAAAAATAAAATTTAAGGTAATTCTAAGGCAAATTTTAGTGAAAAATTGACAGAGTACTGAAGGAGATAAAAAGTAAAACCCAGTAGTTCTTCTTGGGTCTGTTTCATGATCATTGAAAAAAAGATTTTGGCCATGTTTTGTATGATTACCCAAGGTCAGAGTTAAAATAGATGTTCTGTATTTTTGTCAATTTTTTTTTTCCTTTTTGATTTGGCTAATGAGATTAATAGAAGAATTTAGCTGGGTGCGGCGGCTCACACCTGTAATCCCAAAAGTTTGGGAGGCCGAGGTGAGAGGATTGCCTGAGCCCAGGGGTTCAAGACTAGCCTGGGTAACCTGGTGAGACTTCGTCTCTACAATAAATTAAAAAATTAGCTGGGCATGGTGGCACATGCCTGTAGCTCCAGCTACTTGGAAGGCTGAGGAAGAATCACCTGAACCCAGTAGGTCAAGGCTGCAGTGGCTGTGAGTGTGTCACTGTCCTCCAGCCTGGGTGACAGAGTGAGACTCTGACTCAAAAAAAAAAAAGGAAGAAGAACTTGGCACTGAAGTTCTTGCCTTTTCTACAGTGGTCTTTGGTGCTTTTTCTCATTAAAATATCATTTTATATGAATGCATCACATGTATGATCTTAATGAATCCTCATGGTACCCATGAAATAAATGCCTGTATTTTGAAGGTGCTAGGATGGATTTAAGGATTAAGGGTCCTTAAATCTGTAACATGGGTAGCCAGTGACAGAATCAGGTTCTTTTTCTCTTTAAACTGTACTTTTCACAAATAACATAGTACTCATCAGTATTTGCATTTAGTACTTGTTAAAGTGTCTAGTAAGTGTCTGTATAGCCACTCAGTACTTAGCAAATCAAATCCAAACAAGAGTGGGACCCCAAAGAGGATATCAGTTAAGAACCTCCATCTGGGAAAGCTTGCCTTTCAGGGATGCGTTTTAGAGACATTCTAATTTCAAGGTAAAGTACAAAGTGAATAATTTTCATTTGAGAGGCATCATAGTCTAGTATTTAAGAGCATGGATTCTGGAGCCAGATTGTTTGGGTTCAAATCCTAGGTCTGTCGTTTTCTCATTCTGTAATCTTGGGCAAGTTACTTCATGTCTCTGCTTCAGTTTTCCCATCTATAAAATGGGGATAATATGAATGGGGATAATGTGAATCATGTAGGGAATTCATAATACATTTAATAACAGTAACAGGCACATTGTAAGTGTACAGTAAATGTTAGTTAGCTGCTGCTGCTGTTATTATTATTACTACTATTTTGAGTTGGAGTCTCACTCAGTTGCCCATGCTGGAGTGCAGTGGCACACTCACGGCCACCACAGCCTCGACCTATTGGTCTCAGGCGATCCTTCTGCCTCAGCCTTTTAAGTAGCTGAAACTACAGGCGCATGCTACCATGCCCGGCTAATTTTCTGATTAATTGTAGAGATGAGGTCTCGCCAAGTTGCCCAGGCTGGTCTCGAACCCGTGGGCTCAGGCAGTCCCCTTACCTTGACTTCCCTGAGTGCTGGGATTATAGGCTTGAGCCACTGCAGTTAGCTGTTATTATTAATGTATTATATACTTAATCTTTCTGAAAGACATTGATTGATTGATTGATTAGAGTCTCTGTTGCTTAGGCTGGACTGTAGTGGTACACTCACAGCTTCTGCAGCCTTGACCTACTGGTCTCAGGCAATTCTTCCCCGTCAGCCTTTTAAGTAGTGCCCGGTTAGTTTTTTGATTTATTGTACAGACGAAGTATCACCAAGTTAACCAAGCTGGTCTTGGATTCCTCGGCTTAGGCAATCCTCTTGCCTTGGCCCCTCAAAGTGCTGGGATTACAGGCATGAGTCACCAAGCCCAACCTCTGAAAAATTTTGTCTTTGTATGATTTGGAAAGTTTGTATGTTAAACTTTCCTCTTAAACTTTAATAGCTTATTTTAAAATTTTAATTTTTAGAGCAATACAATGCCAAAACATAAACAATATACAAAATAAGAAAATATCAAAAAAGTCAAATAGTAACAATAAAAGTGGTAAAGAAGAAAAAAGTATGTCTCTTAATACTATAATTTTTTTAGGTACTAATGAATGTGTTAATTTATGAGGTATGCTTTATTCAAGAATGGACTATTTACTATTTTTTTGGTCAGTTTTACAATATTAAGCTAGTAATATAAAAAACATTCCACAGGCCAGGCACGGTGGCTCATGCCTGTAATCCCAGCACTTTGGGAGGCCGAGGTGGAAGGATTGCTTGAGTCCAGGAGTTTGACGCCAGCCTAGGCAACATAATGAGACTTAGACTCTGGAGAAAAAAAAAAAAAAAGAGTCAGGTCGCATGTGTCTGTATTCCTGGCTATTTGGAAGACTGAGGTGGGAGGATTACCTCAACCCAGGAGGTCGAGGTTATGGTGAGCCTTGATGGTGCCACTGCACTCCAGCTTGAGGACAGAGTGAGACCCTGACTCAAAAACAATAACAAAAAACTCAACAACAACAGATCAAACCTCGAATAGACAATTGATGTGTTTTAGGGATTCTTTCAGACCATGATGTCTTGTGCATGTTGGGTGAAAGAGGTCTTCTTTTTTAAAATTTTTATTATAATGCTTAAGATTTGGAATTGATTTTGTTTACATAGCTTACTGTTTACATCTGTAAAAGAGTACCAAACCTCCCTATTGTGCAGTGACATCATGATAGGAAATGAACTAGCTTATAAAACATAGTGATGCTGGCCCAGTTAACTCCAGTTGTCACAGGGATTGCCTGTGGGCCAGATTAGGCCTGTAAACTAGATTTTACACATGACTTAATTATTTTTACCATTTAAAAATGGTTGAAAAAAGTCAAAAGTAGAATAAAATTTTGCGAAGCATGACAATTATGAAGTTCAAATGTTAGTGTCCATAAAGTATTGTAACATAGTCATACACATTTGTTTACATATTTTCTATATCTGTTTTTGTGCTATAGAGGCCTGGTTGAGCTGGGTGTGGTAATCCCAGCACTTTGGGAGGTGGAGATGAGAGGATTGCTTAAGCCCGGGGGTTTGAGATCAGCCTGGGCAACTTGTGAGACCTTGTCTCTACAATAAATCAAAAAATTAGCTGGGCATGGTGGCATGTTCCTGTAGTTCCAGCTACTTGGAAGGCTGAGGCAGAAGGATTGCCTGAGCCCAGCAGTTTGAGGCTGCAGTGACTGTGAGCATGCCAATGCACTCCAGCCTGGGCAACAGAGTGAGACTCAAAGAAAAAAAAAAAAAGATTGAGAAAAAAAAACAGAAACATTTGATCTGCAAAGCCTAACATATTTACTTCCCGGTCCTTAACAGAAGACGTTTACTGACCTCTGATTTATGACATGCTCAAAATAATGGTTTTAATTCAACTTTATGTAATAGATATGTTTCTAAAAATAGGGACAATTAAAATATGTGATAAATCATATTTTTGGCTTGATTTTGCTTATATTTTCAGTAATACATTTCCATGACATTCATATAAGAAATTTTGGTGAGAATTTCTACAATAACACTGATGAGAAGAAGTACTTCTAGGTCAGATGTGCTGTGTGACGTTTAGTTTCCTCACATAGGTTTTCTGAAGAGTTAAAATGAAAATCTTTTCCTATGAACTTCATAAAATTACAAAAAAAACCTACCCTGGCATATTTAATCCATACATTAAACATACTTCCTTTTAATTTCTTTAGAATTTCTAAATGATACTTGGGTATTTTAATGTTCAGGCACCTATGATGGGTTATTTCTCTGCTTTAGGTCGATATAGCATCTTATTACTTGCCGTGGATTTAGTCAGATGTTCAGTAAATGTATATTAAATAGATGGTCAAGGAAGAGAGATATATGACTACATATGTAAGTTCTGTATATAACAGAACTCATAACTCCATTCATTGATATCCTGTCCTGCTTACCAAGTGGTTAATGTAAGATATGATTATATATCTTATGTTAAGGTTTGGATTATATCAAATCAAAAGCCGAACTTTTTCTCAGCACTGTTAGCACTGAATAGTAATTTACCTACATATTCAGTAAATAGGTAAATTAGTGCTGTGAATGAATTTGATTGTGGAATTGAGGGAAGGACAAGGAGTATCACTCAAGCTTTAAAGTTTTCATTTGGTTCCAGTTGGACTGGAACACAGGCCAAGGGCACCATCACAGATCACTTTTAATTGACTCAATGCACAGCCCCAGGCAGATATGTGGAAGTGAGGTAGATAATGGAAAAGACTTATTTTTTGTTCTGATAAAATAGTCATTACCTTGCTACTGCTTATCTGTTAGAAATTCTTAGTGACTATTGTATATCTTTTTTTTTTGAGTCTCTGTCACTCAGATTGGAGTGCAGTGGCATGATCACTACTCAGCTCAGGCGATTCTTCCACCTCAGCCTCCCAAGTAGCTGGGACTGCAGGTGCAGGTCGCCATGCCTATTTTTGTAGAGTTGCAGTCTTGCTGTGTTGCCCAGTCTGGTCTCAAACTCCTGGCCTTGCACAGTCCTGCTTCAGCCTTCCAAAATGCTGGGATTAGAATTGTACCCCACATCTTTTTTTCTTTTTTTGAGTTGGAGTCTCACTCTGTGGCCCAGACTGGAGTGCAGTGGCCGTTCCCGGCCCACCGCAGCCATGACCTGCTGGGCTCCGGCGATCCTTCCTCCTCAGCCTTCCAAGTAGCTGGAACTACAGGCACGCGCTACCACGCCCAGCTGATTTTTGATTTATTGTAGAGATGAGGTCTCGCCAAGTTGCCCAGGTGGGTCTCGAACCCGTGGGCTCAGGCAATCCACTCACCTTAGCCTCGCAAAGCGCGGGATTATAGGCTAAGCCACTGAGCCCGGCTCGTACCTCACATCTTTAAAAAAAAAAATTAAAAGTAAATACATAAAATCTTTAAAAATATACACACACAAAATGCTGGGATTATAGATGTGAGTTACTGCACTTGACCTTATTGTATATCTTAATGGACTGAATATTCAGATGACCAGAATGTCAGAACTCGTTAGAGAAATAAAGTTTCAGCTTATGTTATCCTGAGCAATCTTCCAGTTTCTTTTCAAGTATGGAAGTAATGTTGCCTAATAATTGTCATTAGAGGCTTTAAAATCTCTTAGAACCAGCCAGGCTCGGTGGCTCAGTCTGTAATCCTGCGCCTTGGGAGGCTGGGGTGAGTGGATTGCCTGAGCCCGCGGGTTCGAGACCTGCCTGGACAACTTGGTGAGACCTCATCTCTACAATGAATCAAAAAATTAGCCGGGCGTGGTAGCGCACGCCTGTAGTTCCAGCTACTTGGAAGGCTGAGG
>CAUYQG010000280.1:0-11308 GCA_963574415.1 Tarsius wallacei
CCCAGCTAATTTTCTTTTTGTGTGTGTACGTGACAGGGTCTCATTGTTTTGCCACAGCTATATGCAACTCTTTACCTAATACATCTAGTTTGCCCAACAAATTCACCTGGTGTCACACCAAGTGGAGAAGTTACACCGTGATGTTAAAAACACTCCCAAACTTCAGTCTCTATTACATTCAGAAATTTAGGGTTCATAACTTCCACATTTGCAGAGAAATGCAGTTTTCAGACTTTTGGAGTCACAAAATCCTTCTCTTGATGATTGTTGTGGGTAAAATAATAAATCCAAATTCCTATAAAGCCTTAATGTCCCTGGTCTTATTTGAAGAAATGCTAGCCACACGTTATCCCTTAGTCTGAAAGCACTCAATTGCATGTGCTTAATTTTAATGACATATCAAACCATTTGCCTAAGGAAAACATGTTAAAAATTCTAATAGATACATGAGTTTTATTTGCTAACTTGTTTTATGACTCTATAAATTTGACTGATGGTCAATAAGATTATAAAGAACTTTTAAATAATTTGCCTACTCTTCATCCTTCACATTAAAAATATATCATCTCTCATTTTTAAAAACTTTTTATGCCTTATCTGTTTTCCATACCTATGTATACTTTCCTATTCTATTAGGATGCAGTCATTTAACGAACACACGTTTACTGAATATCTACTGTGCCAGACATTAAGTTAAACGACAGACACAAAAACCAGTAAGGTGCTACTCTTGCCTTTGAAATGAATCACACCTATAACTAAAGAAGTATGCTAAGTGCTACAATACAGGTTTAATTATGCTTAAGTTGGGAGAAATATCAAGAGCCATTTTAAAAGACAGTGAGCTGTGAACTGAGTCTTGAAGAAATTTGATGGAATTTCAGAAAAGGTGAGAGTATGAAAATATACAGAGGGGTGAACGTGTTCAGGATGTTCAGATAACTGCAATGTGGCTCAAGTAAGGAGAGGAAGTAAGGGGACTGGGGAAATACAAGGCTGGAAGGGTTAACTGGAGTCTCAGAGACCAGGTGAAACAAGGTGAACTCTACCTTCTAGAATGATGGGGAAACGTGAAAGTTTTCTAAACAGGGAAGAGATGTGTAGTTACATCTTACTGGAGGAATCTAAGATTTTGGAGGTAGAGAGCTAAAGTAGAGAAAAAGACCACTCCTCACGATCTCTGTTTTTGCATGTGTTGCAAAAGAGCCACTGAAAACCTTTGTTTCAGGATGTCTTTTCAAGGATGCTTGCAGCAAGTCACCTTGAAAGGAGGGGCTATCTCCATCCAGAGCAAAACAGGCAGGCTTTCTGTCCAGTAAAATGGACTCAGGCTCCTTAAGCTCTGATTTTCTTTCCTGTACCCTGTAACCCAACCAACTGCATGTGTAGTTGCCATCTGTCCGCTTCACACTGTCCTGTGGAAACCGGGGCTCAGAGAATTGGCACAAAATATGTTCATATTCTGACTACAGCCATTGCTTTGACTAATAAATGATTCCTCTTTACCCTAATTGCAGGCTAACTTGCTAGCTTGCAAATTGGGTAAAGTCTCAAACTTGTCACTGTTTTTGACAGGAGACAAGTAGAAGCAACTGCAGGTCCAAAATAATGAAGACCCAATGTTTGCACAGAGCCATAGGAATGCAGAGGTGTTGACATGTTTAGAATGTCACAATTGCCACTCAACCAACATCAAGCAGACTCGCTGCCAATGCAAGAAGAGAGAGAAGACTGGAGGAGATCCCTAATAAGAGCGAATTGCGACAAAGTGGAATTAACACCAGAACCCAAAAGGAAATACTTAATACATACCCACACAGAGGCCCCTCGCCTACATAACCTGTACCATGCACCCTTGATGACTTTCCCCTCCATTAATCAAAGGCAGATCAACCGTTCTGGCTTCCTTTCTCACCCAGAGATAGATTTCAATATTAAACATCATTAGACTTACTCCAACTAAATTAAAAATTAAACGTCTCAATTAGGAAGCATGTTATAAAACTGCTGCAGCTATTACGTGGTCATTTTAAACAGACATAACCCCGTTGTCTTGAACTTAATCGCACTTCTTACCCAGCAACTCATACAGAGAATTCAAAATGGACTTCCAAGATTCCCCTGCCTCTCGTCCAGCGACATCAGCAAAGTGCGCTGCACTGCTATAGACATGCAATCGATCTATGCACTCGAGCACGAGGTTGATCATTCCCTGAAAGGTTTAAGAAAAAAAAAATCAGAAACTGATATTCTCCTCACAGACTAAAAAGCTAAGCTGATTCTTTAAAATAAGTCTAGCCTAAAGTACGTCTATTCATCATAAAGGAAACAGATCGCTCATTCGAAAGACAGGAAGAAATAACGTCTGCATGTTACCCAAAATATGTTTCAAATAGTTCAAGAGGATTTTAATCCTGAGTGTCATTCTCAAACAAGAGCAGAAGAACAATACAGAAATACATGCTTCATAGTTAATTATTCTATTGTTAAGGAAGGACACACACAGACCTTTATTCTTAGATAGGTTTTATTATCATTATTATTATTACCACCAAATTAAAAATATAGTAAAGTAAATAAAGAAAAGCTCGTGATAAGACATTTAAAACAGATCAATACTGATTCATTATCGAACTTCAGAAGATACAGCCTAAATTTGATATTATACTTTTATTTTAGTAGTAGATCTAGGTTGTCAAAATGAGGCAAAGTGAACAAAAGGAAGAACTATAAACCACTGACTAATCAAATTAACATTTCACACAGAGAATTTCACATGGATCATTTTTAAGTCCCCATTCAGATTGTCTTACATGAGAAAAAAAAAAAAAAAGATCCTAAATCAGTATTTGAAGTTTTCACAGCCCAATATTTATTTTTACTTCTTCCTGATAACAAATCAATGCAGTATAGTAAATAGTCCAACAACGTGGCATGCATGAGAAGAACAGCTCTCAATAAACTATCCCATGCTGTTCATGTAAGTTTATGTTGACATGTCTTGCCATTATGGTTTCCAGACAGGTCATTTCTTGTGTATAAAAAGCGAGAAAGTCCTCAAAGATTAATGTCAATTTCAGGGCTTCTGACAGGATGTTAGAAAACAGCTTTAAAACTAGAACACAGATTTAGGGATTATGGGAACTCAGCAAAGCCCCCCAGTCTTTTTTCCTAGATAGTTTTACAAAGTTTTTACTCAGAAAAAATTTATTCTTCCCTACCCATGGTGCACTGAAAAGAATGGGATCCCTTGCTGAGCTAGCCTGACTTATCCCATCAACCCTGGTAGTCACTCATTGAATCTCTTGAATATATGGTACTATTTCCAACACTAGCATTAAGCCATCAGACACATTTTTTGGTCCTTCATTTATTCTGCTTTAAATTATGACACTTGAGCTCTTTTTAGCAGTAGAGCTTTTGGTGAAATGAAATGACACGTGAAAATGTAATACAGCATATGCAAAACAAAATACTGGAGTTGTCCTGTCCAAGTAGGGTACCCGGGGCTCAGCCTCAGCGGGTGGCCCTCTCCTGGGCAACTGCCATCCCCAAGGCAAAGCTCCCTGTGGACCCTGAATCATTTCCAAAAAGGCCCCAAGAACTTGCTGAACCGTTTGAGAACCCTGATGCTTTCTAAAGCCTGTGTTCACTCAGACACTTTTAAGATTCTGTGTTGATGTAATCAACACAAAGAGAACTATAGTGCTTACAAATGGCCAGAGTGAGGCCCGAGGAAACAGTAGATGTCTCTTGCCAGGGAAATGAAAAACTTCTTTTTTGTTTGTTTCTTTTGGTCGGAGTCTCACTCTGTTGCCCAGACTGGAGTGCAGTGACATGCTCATGGCCACCGCAGCCTCAACTTGCTGGGCTCAGGCGATCCTTCTGCCTCAGCCTTCCAAGTAACTGGAACCACAGGCATGTACCAGTACGCCTGGCTTATTTTTGATTTATCATAGAGACAAGGTCTTACCAAGTTGCCCAGGCTGATCTCGAACCCCTGAGCTCAGGCAATCCTCTCAACTCAGCCTCCAAAGTGCTAGGATTATAGGCTTGAACCACAGCACCCGGACAAAAAAACTTCATTTTTAAAAATTAAGACTCATAGATAAAGAAACAAAAATAACGTCCAGATTCCTCCAAGGCCTGTTTCCTCTGTTCGGAAGTATACCTTCTCCTCTATACCTCAAAACACAAGAATGTTAAAGAGAAGGAGAATTTTCCCCACCAAGTTGTTTTGCTGAGGGAACAAGAGCAAAGAAGTGAGCATTGATAGAAACTTACCTCTTCCTGGAAGAGATTTTGCCGATTCTTCAGGGCACGTAGTCTGTTCTGTTTGTCTTCATGTTCTAAATGCTCATCAGGGGGATGGAAATAGCCAATCAGATCCCTCAGACTCAGACTTACGGACTCTATAGGCAGATCTACTGTGGAAGCCTTTGCTTTCTTGCTCAGAGCATCAAGGCCTCTAAAATAAATTACAAACATTTTCAATGTCAGTGATTTACACTTTTATTATTTTTCCACTTACGATGACTTCACAGCATTACTCCCTCTCCCTACAGTGTTGTAAAAGGGACATATGAGTAAGGACCTCCTTTTTTCTCAGGTAGCAATAATGAATAGATTCAAATCATAAATTGTATATCATGCCATGTAATATAATGTTATGCTATTAAAAACAATATCAAGAGCCACTCATCCAGAGCAAAACCTGATAAGTTAAAGGACACATGCCTACAAAATCAGCAGTCTAAATATTTAGAAACTAACCGATGCTCACTTGAAAGCACTATGTACTTTAAGATTTAAGGCTGCATCTTCCCAGATTCATAATCCTGACATTTGCTTATTGTTTATTTTAAAAGCAGGATTCTTAAGTTTTGCTATCAGTGGATCCTAGTTTCCATTTGGTATCATTCCTGACGATTAAAAAAATACTCTAATGATATTAATTTAGAATATGTGTTTATTAATCAGTAAACAACATATTAAGTGTTTTTCCATTACCTGGAAGAACTGCATTTAAAAATTAGATTATGGGCCAGGAGCGAGGGCTCAAGTCTGTAATCCCAGCACCTTGGGAGGCTGAGATGAGAGGAGTGCCTGGGCCCATGAGTTCAAGACCAGCCTGGGAGACTTGGCGAGACCTCCTCTCTACAATAAATCAAAAAATTAGCCGGGCATGGTAGCGCACGCCAGAAGTTCCGGCTACTTGGAAGGCTGAGGCGGAAAGATTGCCTGAGCCCAGTGCGATGCTGGGGTGGCCGTGAGTATGTCCCTGCACTCTAGCCTGGGTGACGGAGTGAAACTCTAACTCAAAAACAAAACAAAAACAAACAAAAATTAGATCATGAAATAACATCATTATGTATTTTCTAGTCTTTAAAGAAAAAGCCTTTGCTTTTTGCATGTAAATATGTTAATTTGTTGAGTTTACTGAGATTCTCAGTTTTAAAACGCACAGCTTTGAATGTGTCTGAAAAGAACTTTATGTCTGTAAATCAAAATTATTTCAAAATATAAAGTTTGTTTTTAAAAAAAGCATCAGACACCATAAAAGAATGGCAGAATACATCTACTGTACTTGATATAGTAATATTCTCATTAGTTATGACAAAATTGTGCACAAAAATATTAAATCTCCATTCCTGCTCTCTGTATCAACAAAAATGTATGGCAACACTTTATCCCAAGAAAATTTTTCTGTCTAATTTTTTGACTATATTAAAAATTACATTAAGAAAACAATAAAATCCTAATTAATGAGAATTAGCTCAGCTTTTAACTTTACAGTGTTGAAAACATATTTAAAATGTATAATTTACATTAAGATTTTTAAACATTTTAGAACATGTGACGTCAGTTTTATCAAACTATAGAAACAGCACAGCAAAACTGTTCAATTATTCTAAAGTTTTTGCCTGAAATTCCATATCAACTATATCAACAGAATTCATCTATTCCCTAGTTTCATCTTCTCTGTTTTTCTATGCTCCAAAAGAAAACAGTGACTTTTCAGAAGAAAATTATTTCTCCCCTTTCAAAATAAAAGTGCATATGCAGTGAATTTTTTTTTTTTTTGAGTTGGAGTCTTAGTCTGTTGCCCAGGTGGGAGTGCAATGGCACACTCACGGCCACCCCAGCATCCACCAGCTGGGCTCCGGCGAGCCTTCTACCTCAGCCTTCCAAGTAGCCAGAACTACAGGTGTGCACTACCATGCCTGGCTTATTTATTTATTTCTTTATTGTGGAGACATGGTCTTGCCAAGTTGCTTAGGCTGGTCTTGAACCCGCAGCCTCAGGCAATCCACTTGCCTTGGCCTCCCAAAGTGCTGGGATTACAGGCTGAGCCACCAAGCCTGGCCAGTGAAGTTTTTTTAAAAACATTTTATTCCATTAAATCAGTGAAATCATAAATAAATATATAACAAGTTCAAACTCAACTGTCATCAAACTAAGCAAATGAAATTCAAAAGTGATCAGGTATATCTACTTTTTCAAATCTAAAGAAAACATTAGTAAATGTCAGATTTTAGATTATTAAGTTGAAATAAACTCATCTGCCATCAGCAACATAACCATTTAATTACTTTCTAGGGGATGGCTCTTGTCAGAACAAATGCTATCCAAAATTCTAAAATTATTAATTATGCAACGTTTTAGAGCTTTCACCTGAAGCAAAGGTGTTTATAATCTTAATTCATCAAGGACAAGAAGTGAGGAAAAATAATTCAGAAAACCAAAAGTGGTAGAATTACACTATCATGCAGCAAAAATTAAAGCTATGATTTCCAGCTCTACACTTTTAAATTTCAAGATTAAACTATTTTACTACCTAACACATACAGGTTTCTCCCTTCTCTCATTTACTTCAAGAATATATTTATTAACATAATTTTCAAAAAAGACTAGCTAGATAGACAGATTGATGGATAGAGATAGAGATACTATCTCTATATATCTCACACACAGGTCAAAATAATAGAATATCCTTCCCTACACACAACACACACACACACACACACACACCCCACCACAACCCTGACTTGGGAGAAAGAGACAGTGGGGTCACAGAAACTAAACCACATAAGAAAAGCCCAAAATGATTAAATGATCTTTGACTTTCACTCTAAAAAGTAAAAAAGAGAAGTCTGAGTATACATTTTTAAAATGAATCTCAATATATGTTAAATAAAGTAGCATTAATAAAATCAATAGCAAAAAATAATTTACTCTGAAAAATACTACGGTACAAATATTGTCAAGTTATTGAGTTTTTTGTCTGTTTTTGAGTTGGAGTTTTATTCCATCACCCAGGCTAGAGTGCAGTGGCACACTCATGGCCACCCCAACATCGATCTGCTGGGCTCCAGAGATTCTTCCACCCAGTCTTTCAAGTATATGGAACTACAGGTGTGTGCTACTATGCCTGGCTAAGTTTTTATTTACTGTAGAGACGAGGTCTCATCAAGTTGCCCAGGCTGGTCTCAAACCCACGGGCTCAGGCAATCCACTCACCTCAGCCTCCTCGTGCTGGGACTACAGGCTGAGCTACTGAGCCCAGTAAAGATATTGAGATTTTAAAGACTTTTGGTGTTTTCATGAATGTGACAGAAGAAGGAAAATATTATACTGAAAAATATACTCTTTAAAATGTTCAGTAATTACGTAAAACTTTCAAAGTTTCTGAATATATTAAAGAATTATTTAAATTCAGGACTTCTAACATATAATACTAATAAACATCTAAGTTAAGCCTATGTGTGTGTCTGTGTGTGTATACACACAGACACACACACACACACACACACACACGTGCGCAATTATTGAAATTAAATAATATGACCTAAGGGTAAATATTCGAGAAAAGAAAAGAGGAGGAAAAAAAAACTTAATTAAAAGTTAACTTTGGAAAAAAAATACATGATTAAAGTCAGTTAACTGTAAGAGAAGCAAAGACTTATTGTGTTTACCCTAGGTGATCATAAGGGAAAAACACATCATTAAAAGTAGATAACACAGGAAAATATGGCTAATTTGTGAAGGGTTTGTAATAAGGGGGACATTTAAAAGAGAAAAAATATCAATGCAGAATTAGCAGAGATCCTACTACATTTGCCAAGGGAAACAATGAAACTCATTGGAAAATAAACACTGCATATGTTAACTAGATTTCAGCGGCATTTGGTCAAGATAAAGTCAGAAGACAGGTTTTACCCTCTCTGTGAAACACCAAAAAAAAAAAAGAAAGAAAAGAAAAAACATATGAGGGAAAAATAGAATACTTCTTTTAAGATACTGGATATTAAAGAATAAAAACCAGAAGTTCCTGATGAGAAACAAATTAGGTGAACCTGCAGCTGCCCCAGTTTACTGCCTAGGAGAATTTCCAGGCCACAGAGTAGGTAGAGAACCAGGCGTGGTATGGCAGACTCCATGAGTTGAAGAGACATTGCTAAGAGTCAAGGTTGCCAGTGTGAACAGGACGTAGTACTGGAGAGAAGATAACTGCCCAAGACAGAACCCTGGGGGTTCTAAAGGGCGCCCCCCTCAAATATTCAGCATGGTTTGCACATCATGTTAGGAAACAGAACCATCTGAAAGTATTCGAGGGAACAGTAACTGGCCCTCACATGGGACCTGCAACAGTGCCTCTTCCCTACCAGCCAGACTAGAAAACTTCCTAATTCATAGGAAACTGGGTACAGAACACAGGGGGTCTTGCCTCAATAGTGGTGAATAATTAGTCCTAGACAAAACACTGCTTTGTCCACCCAAAAAACCCTAAAAGCAAGATCCAAAAGAATCAAACTAGCAAACATCAGGCTTCATAGTCAGAAGCTAAAAGCATTCCCCCAAGAAATGGAATAAGACAAGGATGCCCACTCTCACTCCTCCTATGACATAGTACTGGAAGTCTTAGCCAGAGCAATCAGCCAGGAGAAAGAAGTCAAGGGTATCCAAATAGGAAAAGACAAAGTAAAGTTATCCCTCTTTGCAGACGATATAATTCTTTACCTAGAAAATCCTAGAGAGACCTCCTCAAACTGATAAACGACTTTGGTAAAGTCCTGGGACACAAAATAAATGCACAAAAGACAGTTGGATTTCTATACACCAACAAGCAGGCTGAGAACCAAATAAAAAACACAATAGCCACCCCCCAAAATAAAATATCTTGGCATCCACCTAACCAAAGAAGTGAAAGACATTTACAATGAGAACTACAAAACATTGCTCAAAGAAATCAAGGCTAATAGAAACAGACAGAAAAACATCCAATGCTTATAGGTTAGAAGAATCAATATTGTCAAGATGTCCATCCTACCCAAAGCAATTACAGATCAATGCAATCTCTATCAAACTGCCAACATCGTATTTCACAGACCTAGAAAAGACAATACAGAATTTCATACGGAAGCAAAAAAGAGTGTGAATAGCCAAAGCAATCCTCAGCAAAAGCAGCAAAGCTGAATGTATCACACTTACTTCCAGACTTTAAACTATAAGGCTACAGTAACCAAGGTGGCAAGGTATTGGTACAGGAAGGGGCACACAGATCAATAGAATAAGACAGAGAATCCAGAAATAAAAACTCCATCCCTCAACCAGCTCATGTTTGGCAAAGCCATTAATAACCTTGGGGAAAGGGAACCATATTTAGCAAATGGTGCTGGGAAAACTGGCTAGCCACATACAGAAGAATGAAACTGGACCCCTGCCTATCACTATATACAAAAACCAACTTAAAATGGAGCAGGGACTTAAATGTGCACCTCAGACATTAAGAATATCAGGAAAAATGTAGGAAAATTCTTCTAGATATCCGAGTAGTCAATGGATTCATAACCAAGTCCTCAAAAGCAATTGCAATAAAAGCTAAGACAGACAGGTGGGAACCTCATCAAACTGAAAAGCTGTTGCACAGCAAAAGAAATCATCAAAAGAGTAAAGAAACAATCCACAGAATGGGGAAAAAACACTTGCAGGCTATATATTGGACAAAGGCCTAACATCCAGGATCTACAAGGAACTTAAACAAATTGAAAGGAAAAAAACCCAAACAATCCCATTAAAAGGTGGCAAGAGGCCATGAACAGACATTTCTCAAACAGACAATAAAACACTGGAAAAAATGCTCAGCCTCACTAATAATCAGAGAAATGAAAATCAAAACTACAATGAGATACCACCTAACACTGGTAAAGACGGCTATCACCAATAAGTCAAAAACAAAAACAAAAAAAAAACATGTGCTGGTACAGCTGCAGGGAAAAAAAGGACATTTTTACACTGTTGGGGGGAATGTAAGCTAGTTCAATCTTTGTGAAAAGCAGCATGGTGATTCCTCAAAGATCTAAAAATCGAGCTTCTATAAGATCCAGCAATCCCCCTTTTGGGAATATACCCAGAAGAACATAAATCGCTCTACCAAAAAGACACTAGCACGTGTGTGTTTATTGCTGCATTGTTTGCAATAGCAAAAACATGGAACCAACCCAGATGCCCACTGAAAGTGGACTGAATAAAGAAAATGTGGTACATGTATGTATGTAATGGAATATTTTGCAGTCACAAAGAAGAACAAAATCCTGGCCTTTGCAGAGACTTGGATGCAGCTGGAGACCATCATATTAAGTGAACTATCCCAGAAACAAAGAACTGAATAATGCAAGTTAAATTTAAGTTAAAAAGCCAGGCTCAGTGGCTCAGCCTGTAATCCCGCACTTTGGGAAGCTGAGGTGAGTGGACTGCCTGAGCCCGTGGGTTCGAGACCCACCTGGGCAACTTGGCAAGACCTCATCTCTACAATAAATCAAAAAATCAGCCAGGCGTGGTAGCGCATGCCTGTAGTTCCAGCTCCTTGGAAGGCTGAAGCGGAAGGATTGCCGGAGCCCAGCAGGTCGAGGATATGGTGGCCGGGAGCATGCCACTGCACTCCAGTCTGGGCAACAGAGTGAGACTCCAACTCCAAAAAAAAAAAAAAAAAAATTTAAGTTAATAAACCCATCCTAGCCGGGCTCGGTGGCTCAGCCTGTAATCCAGCGCCTTGGGAGGCTGAGGTGAGTGGATTGTCTGAGCCCGCGGGTTCAAGACCCGCCTGGGCAGGCGAGACCTCATCTCTACAATAAATCAAAAAATTAGCTGGGTGTGGTAGCGCGTGCCTGTAGTTCCAGCTCCTTGGAAGGCTGAGGCGGAAGGATCGCCGGAGCCCAGCAGGTCGAGGCTGCGGTGGCCGGAAGCGGCCACTGCACTCCAGTCTAGGCGACGGAGTGAGACACCAACTCAAAAAATAAATAAATAA
>CAUYQG010000281.1:0-12046 GCA_963574415.1 Tarsius wallacei
TCAATTTCTGGAACATCAGCTTCTGTAGGTAGGCTTTCCTGAACAGACCTGCCTGAGAACTTGTGGCTGAGTAGCACACAACTCTCCTGTCTCACCTCCCTTTCACAGTTCTCCTCTCCCACTTTCCAAGAAAAAGGCCCACCTCTTACCCACACCGCCTCTCCCGTGGCAGGCCGTGTGCTCTGGGGTGCAAAGAGTACTTGGGTCACTACACAAAAGAGCGATCTGAAACACTTCTTTCATCAAAGCACCTAGTCTGTCTCTGAGTCACATATTTAAATTATTTCAGGGAGGAAGTAAAATTTCCATGTTTACTTCAAATTGTTCCACGTCGAATCTTCAAATAAAAAGGAAACACATATTGAGGGTAGGCTGGTGTTTTATATTTGCTTTTTATGCAAACTTGAATTGAAACATTAAATTAACTTTTTAACGGTAACACTTTAACTTTAGCCAAATGCTTATTGGAGATGCTAAATTCATATTTATTTTTTGCAATTGGGTGCAATTCTGCCATTTTGTCAACAAATTATTCTCTGCTCACTCACTCATTTTTACTACTTGCAAGATTTATATTAAACTATCAGAGCTATGTTGTACTTGGGTAAAACGTGAGAAGAAAACTTCAGAGGTAAGGTTAAGAACAAACTTGATTTCCCATATAGTGCTATACAAGTCTCAGGTTCAAGGGACGCCTGGTGTGGCACAAAGAACACACCCTGTTGGCCAGTTTCAGCGTCTATAAAAATCACCATCCAATTTACGGTCTGAAGAGAAACCCCCAGAGAGACAACCAATGGTAAGTGTTGTGTGGACTGTAAAATACTATGAATACAAACTTTTTTTTTGAGTCGGAGTCTCACTCTGTCACCCAGGCTGGAGCGCAGTGGCACACTCACGGCCACCCCTGCCTTGACCCGCTTGGCTCCAGCGATCCTTCTGCCTCAGCCTCCCAAGTAGCTGAAACTACAGGTACATGCTACCATGCCCAGCTAATTTTTTGATTTACTGTAGAGATGAGGTCTCGCCAAGTTGCCTGGGTTGGTCTCGAACCTACAGATTCAGGCAATCCACTCGCCTCGGCCTCCCACAGTGCTGGGGTTACAGACTGAACCACTGAGCCCGGCCACATTTTTATTCTAGAATAAATAAAAAATTACAAAACTGTAACCATTAAAACCACCACTCTGTCTTGGATTCCTGCGTCACCTCATCTTTCTCTTTGTGGGTACTGTCACTTTCTCCCACTTCCACTTGCCAACCAACACATACTCAGTGAACATCTGCCATTGGTCACTGCAGCTTCCTCCTCTCAAGCAGCCAATCTTCTCTTTAACTCTCGTCTCTACAGATAGGTGATGGCTAGCTCTGACAAACCAAGCATGAATCATTCTTCCTAGGGCACTGTGACAAGCTCAGTGTCCTAGGAAATTATGGATAAACTTGCATCTGAGACACTCGGCTAAACCAGCCACAGGGTTAGTAACACAGCTGTATCTCAGTACACAATGGGAAATGGTCTCGATGGTGTTAAAGGTCAAGACTAGCCTCTCCAAATGCAGAAACACTGTTCTATTTCATAGAAGCAATGATATCCTAAACACTGCTTCTCTGAAGTTGTTTTACTCTTTCAGTGGTCAAAAAGTGAATTTCTCCTAAGAGCACTCACAGTGTGCTGCGGTTATATAGAAACGCACTTCAAGAAGGAGGATCCAAGATGGCCATAGTGGAGCAGCAGTCCAGTGCTACTCTCACTGAGCAAGGAAGAGAGCAGGGACCCAACTGCTGATATATGGAAACACCTTGGACATTTTTGGAAGAGTGAAACACTTTGCACACAGTCAAGTTCTCTTTGAACACACAGAGTCAAAAAAGCAATGGCAGACATGGGAATCCAGGTGCCCCATCCCCATCCATGTGCCAGGTTTGCACAAGAACTGAAGCCCTTCCTGGTGGACAAAAGTGGGTCAGTGAACCAAAGACATTTTGGAATGGTTCACCCACTCCCAGATGTGTGGGGGTCATCAGTCTCACATGGGAGAAGTCCTGAGAAGGGCACAGGGCTTGG
This sequence comes from Tarsius wallacei, assembly GCA_963574415.1. Taxonomy (NCBI): domain Eukaryota; kingdom Metazoa; phylum Chordata; class Mammalia; order Primates; family Tarsiidae; genus Tarsius; species Tarsius wallacei. Next base: position 2,069 of record CAUYQG010000281.1, read on the forward strand.
AGCAACTGCAGGTCAAGTGGAATAAGAGGAAGACCAGTGCTGGGGCAGCCTCCGTGAGTGTGGTTTTCTGCTGGACTGGTGAGCCGTGGGGTGAGGGACCTGCCTGCAGAGTGAACCTGGCAGAGCTGCCATAAGTGTGACTTTCTATGCAACTGGTGACTCATGGGCTGGGAGGTGCTGCCTGCACAGAGAACCTGGCAGATATACACCATCAATGGTTGGTGGCCATCTGCCCCAGCCAGACCAGGAAGAATCCCTTCAAGCCCTGCATCCCACCAAGGTGATGCCTGCCACCTCCTCAGCAGCAGAAAATCCACTCTATTTCAAGAGTAGAGTGCAGACTTGAACAGAGAGGGAGCAACATGACAGACACCTGAGAGCTCACTTAGTGGGAAGGCATCTGGCTGTAGGCTGCAGTCAGCGGATGAAAGACCCATTACCCTACATCTCCCTGTTCACTACCCACAGAGCACTAGCAGTGGAGGCTGAAAGCTGGTCCAACTAGCTTAGCAGCAAGTGAGAAGCCCTTCAACGACAGAATCCTGTCACAAGGTTGAGCAAAGAACAGATATGAATGGCCCTTACTCTCTCACTGAGCGACATATATTGAACCTCAGAAAGGACAATAGGACAGAGGGTAATTAAACAGCTTCAGAGCTTTAGATAAAAAGAGAAAATATAGAGAGTGAAGAGAGGCTTGCCACAAATGAGAAAAAATCAACAACAAAAAATTACAGGCAACCCTCAGAGTCCTAAAGAGACAGCGCCTGAGAAAGTAGCTTTCAGAGCACAAAAAATGGAAACCCCCCCGAATGATCTTCCCCAGATGACAGCTACAAAAATCAGAGACTGGATAGCAAAAGTGAACAGGAACATAGAGAAACTAGAAGCAAAACTCACAAAAATTGTATACGAAGTAAAAGCAGAGGTGGCCAATTGCAAAAAGTCCCTTTCTGAAAAAATGGAAATGAAAAACTTAATCCTAGAAATTAAGAACATGTTACAAGCAGAGGTAGTGGGGTAGTCAGTCAGAGGAAACAATCTCACAGCTTGAAGACCAAAATACGGAATTAAGCTAGTCTGTCAAAAACAAAGAACAAAAGTTTAAAAAGAAGGAGGAAAGCCTCTGAGAGAAGTGGGACTATGTCAAGAAGCCAAATCCACACCCAACTTGTATCCCTGAAGCAGAAAGGGAAACATAAAACACCATGGAACAAGCATTCCAGAAGACCATTCAAGAAAACCTCCTACATCTTGCCAGAAAGATGACCATCCAAGAACAAGAGATTCAGAGAACCCCTGTAAGGTATCAGATGCAAAGACCATACCCAAGTCACATAATAATCAGTTTCCATAAAATAAACACAAAAGAAAAATATTAAAAGCAATGAGAAAGATCAGACTACCTTCCAGGGAAATCCATCAGAATTGCTCCTGACTTACCTGCAGAAACACTACAAGACAGAAGAGACTGGAATTCAACTTTTAATGTTCTTAAAGAAAAGCAATTCCAGCCAAGAACTTCCTACCCTGCCAAGTTAAGCTTCCTCAGTAATGAGGAACTAAAATCATTCCAGACATCCAATTCCTAAGAGAATATGCTACCTACAGACCAGCTGTTCAGGAGATGCTCAAGAAGATGTTGAACACAGAATTAAACAAACAACAAAATAAGAATGGTCATACCCATTGCAAAAACACAGGCAAGCACAGAGTTAGCAGAGTATACACAGCACTTATGAAATGAACACACACACACATAAATACAAAAGTAAAAAGGAAACAAAGCAACCCCATAAGAACCCAATGACAGGGAAAAACTCTCACATTTCAATAATCAATCTGAGCATGAATAGACTAACTGCACTACTGAAAAGACATAGAGTGGCAAAGTGGATAAAAAAGCATGATCAATATGCTGCCTCCAGGAAACTCATCTCACAGCAAAGGACACACACAGGTTCATGTTGGAGGCTGGAAGATGAACTCTCAGGTGAACAGAAAGCAAAAGAGGGCAGGTGTAGCCACTCTGATATCAGACAAAGCAGTCTTCAAACCATCAAAAGTTGAAAAGAACACAGAAGACTACATACATAATGATAAAACTCTCAATCCACCAGCAAGAAATATCCATCCTAAACATGTATACACCCAAAACAGGAGCACCAGGTTTTATTAAACAACTACTAAGAAAACTAAGAGAAGACATTGATTCTCACACAATCAGAGTTGGAGACATAAATACCCCACTAACAGCTTTAGACAGCTCATTGAGGCAAAAAACAAACAAGGAGATCCAGAACTCCAATTTGACATTCGATCAAATGGACTTAATAGACATCTTCAGAGCACTTCACCCTCCATCTACTGAGTATACATTCTACTCATCAGCACATGGAACATATTCCAAGACTGATCACATTCCCAAACATAAAGTGTGAACAAATTTCAAAAGATCAAAACAATATCAGATCACAGTCCAATAAAAATATCTATCACTGTCAACAAGATCCTTCCAAAACACACAAAGACATGAACACTAAACAAGATGCTGCTGAACGACTTCTGAGTCAACATAGAAATCAAGACAGAAATAAAAATATTCCTGGAAACGAATGAAAACAAAGACACATCTTATCAGAATCTCTGGGATGCCATGAAAGTAGTGCTAAGAACGAAATTTATAACTCTACACACATACATCAAGAAAACAGAAAGATCACAAGTAGATGGTCTAATGACACACCTGAAGGAGCTGCTGGAAAGGCAAGATCACTTAAATCTTAACTTCAGCAGCAGATTCCACATCACCCAGATAAAACCACAATTGAAGGACATGGAAGACAACAATATCATAGACAGGATCAAGACCCAAAACTGGTTCTCTGAAAGGATAAATAAGATTAATAGTCCCCTGGCCAAATTGCCTAAAAAAAAAAACTATAAGAGAAAGCCCAGATAAACACAATTAGAAACACAACAGGTGAAGTCACAAATGACCCTACAGAAATTCAAAAGATTATCAGAAATTTCTATAAAAACCTACATGCAAATAAACTAGAAAACCCAAAGGAAATGGAGGACTTTCTGACATCACACAAACTCCCAAGGTTGAAATAAGAAAAACTGCAACTCTAAGTCAACCAATAACAATTCAGGAAATCAACTCAGTCATAGTAAATCTTTCCACCGCCGAGCTCGGTGGCTCAGCCTGTAATCCCGCGCCTTGGGAGGCTGAGGTGAGTGAATTGCCTGAGCCTGCGGGTTTGAGATCTGCCTAGGCAACTCAGTGAGACCTCATCTCTACAATAAATCAAAAAATTAGCCAGGCATGGTAGTGCGCGCCTGTAGTTCCAGCTACTTGGAAGGCTGAGGCGGAAGATTGCCGGAGCCCAGCAGGTCAAGGCTGTGGTGGCCGGGAGTGGCCACTGCACTCCAGTCTGGGTGACAGAGTGAGACTCTGACTCAAAAAAATAAATTAAATAAATAAATCTTTCCACCAAAAAAAGCCCTAAACCAGATGGCTTCTTAGCTGAATTCTAAGAGACATACAAGGAGGAGCTGATACCAACCTTATTGAAAGTATGCCAATCAAAAAAGATAGAAATTTTCCTCAACTCATTTTATGGAGCCAACATCACACTGATACTCAAATCTGGCAAAGACCCAATAAGGAAAGAGAATTATAGGCCAATCCTGATGAACGTAGTAGATTCAACAAAGATTCTAGCAAACTGGATCCAATAACACATCTCAAGGATCATTCACCTTGACCAAGTGGGCTTCATTCTAGAGATGCAAGACTGGTTTAACATTCACAAGACCATAATTGTAATTCAGCACATCAACAGATGTAAAACCAAGAGCCACATAATTATATCATTAGACACAGAAAAGCATTCGACAAATTCCAGCAACCTTCTTGATAAAAACCCTTGAGCATCTAGGCATATAAGGAACATTCCTCAAAACAGAAAGAGCCATCTATGATAAACCCACAGCCAAAATTTTGCTCAATGGGCAGAATGGAAGCATTCCCCCTAAGAACAGGAACAAGACAAGGATGCCCACTCTCATCCCTCCTGTTCAACATAGCACTAGAAGTCCTAACCAGAGCAGTCAGGCAAAAGAAGGATACTGAGGTATCCAAATAGGAAAAGAGGAAGTTAGACTAAACCTCTTTGAGGACTTTATGATTCTCGTCTTGAAAACCAGAGGGAGTCTCTCAAAAGCCACCTTGTACTGCTGAATGACTTTGATAAAGTCTTGGGGTACAAAATTAATGTTCAAAAGGCAGTTACAATTCTATAAACCAGTAATGAGCAGGCAGAGAAACAAATAAAAAGCATAATCTCAATCACAATACACACACACACACACACACACAAAATAATAGAAATAAAATACCTTGGCATCCACCTAACCCGAGATGTAAAAGATCTTTACAATGAGAACTACAAAACACTGCTCAAAGAAATTAAGAATGACACAAACTGATGAAAAAGCATTCCATACTCATGGATCAGAAAAATCATTATTGTCAAGATGTCCATCCTACCCAAGGCAATCTACAGATTCAATGCAATACCCATCAAATTACCAACATCATTTTTCTCAGATCTGGAAATAGCAATACAGAAATTCATATGGAAACAAAAAAAGCATAAATAGCCAAAAACAATCCTTAGCAAAAATAACAAAGTAGTAACATCACACTTCCAAACTTTACACTTTACTACAAGCCTTCAGTAACCCAAACAGCCTGGTATTGGTACAAAAATCGGCACATGTACCAATGGAACAGGATAGAGATTCCAGAAGCCAAATTCAGTATCTCAACCAAATCATCTGTGACAAAGCTACCAATAACAACCACTGGGGAAAGGAAACCATAAATAACACATGGTGCTGGGAAAACTGGCTGACCATATGCAGAAGAATGAAACTGAATCCCTACCTATTATCATATAAAAAAATCAACTCTAAATGAATCCCAGACCTAAACTTAAAACCTCAAACTATAGAAATCCTAGAAGAGAACACAGAAAATACCCTTATGCATGACAGAGTAGGCAATAGATTCTTGACCAAGTCCCCTGAAGCAAATGCCATAAAAGCTAAGCTAGATAAGCAGGACTTCATCAAACTGAAAAGTTTTTGCACAGCAAAAGAAACCATCCAGAGAGTGGGAAGACAACCCACAGAATGGGAGAAAATATTTGCTAATTATGCATCTGACAAAGGCCTTACATCGAGTATTTACAAGTAACTCAAAGGAAGTGAAAGGAAAAAAACCAACAACCCTATTAAAAAGTGGGCAAAGGTCATGAATAGACACTTTTCAAAAGAAGACATACAAGCAGCAAACAGATATATTAAAAAATGCTCAACCTCACTCATCATCAGAGAAATGCAAATCAAAACTACAGTGAGATGCCACATAACTCCAATAAGGATGGCCATCATTAATAAATCCACAAACAACTGAAGCCAGCGCAGATGTGGAGAAAAGGGAATACTGCTACACTGTTGATGGGAGTGCACGGTGGTTCAACCTTTATGGAAAGCAGTGTGGTGATTCTTAAAAGTACTAAAAATGACCTTCCAGAGATCCAGTGATTCTTCTCCTGGTTGTATACTCAGAGGAACTTAAATTGTTCTACAGAAAGGACACCTGCACGTGCATATTTATTGGTGAACGACTCACAACAGCAAAAACACGGCATCAACCTTCCTGCCCATCGACTGTGGACTGGATAAAGAAAATGCGGTACATACTGACGGAGTACTACACACCATAAAAAGAACAAAATCACGGACTTTGCAGCAAATTGGATGGAGCAGGAGGCCATCACACTAACTGATCACAGCAACAAAGAACTGAATACCGTATGTTCTTACTTATAAGCGGTACCTGAACATTAATCACGTTTGCACAAGGGAGGGATTGGCAGTTGCTGGGCGCTGCTATGGGAGGGAGTGAGGGAGGGAAGGAAAGGGGGCACGTAACAACACAAGGAGCACCTTGTCCTATACCAGGGGGTGTGAGTGCCAGTTGGAGGTCCAGACTTCACCTGCATGCAGCATACTTGTGTAGTTCATCCTTACTTGTACCCCACACCTCTATTAAAAATTTAAATTTAAGTTTAAAACAAGAAATGCAGTTCCAGTTATAACCCCTTGCTTGCTTGGAAGACATCAGCAAAGCACCTGCCAGAAAAATCAGCACATTATAAACACTGTGAGTTCCTGTCTCGTATCGCTGCAGAACGGTGCTGGCAAGAAAATCAGCTGACCGACGCTCAGCATGATCTGAGGTAAAAGTCAAGAGAGTTCGCAAAAGAGGACCGTGAGTTCGAATGTCAATGCATCTGGGAAGAACAGTTTGGATCCCACATTAGGAGTGTCTAAAACAAACACCTTTCATGCCAAGTGGCTTCCACGTATCCCTAGTATTAGATTTACATGGTTGTTGATCACAGCAATTTATATGTTTCTTAAGCTATGCTACTTCAAAAAAAACTAATCATATGCTTACATTGAATGAAAACGCCAGATATTTTAAATCAACTGTCTTCCCACACTGCCCATGATTCCAATTCAAAGTATCAAGATGACCCTTTCCAAACCTAAATCATATGAAATGTGCAATGAAAGCACAAAGCTGTAAGGGAAAGACTTCAACGGGCTAGTCTGAGCGAAGGAATGAGAGTTTGAGCCACCAGAAGCTAGGAGGCCAAATAGCTTTGAGGAGAAGCTGAAGAGCACAGTACAGTCAATGCCAAATATAACAAACAAGGGAAAATTAAAACAGCAATTCTCTTGGGGGCTAACATATTCCAAGAACGCGAGCCAGATGCAGGAAATGAAAATGAAACATTATTGAGAAGATAATATAGCCCTTCAGATGCAAAACGGTAAGGGGTAGTGGTTAAGTGTGTGGGCTCTGGAGTTCAGCAGGGCCCAGTTCAATCCCAGTTCTGCCACTTGAACTCAGCAAGCTTGGCTAAGTTCCATAGCTTCTCGGAGGTTTGGTAACCATCAATGCAATAGGGATAATACTGGTACTAGTATTTGTCACTTATGAAAACTAAGTCACACAATGCATTATAGAAGTGCTTGCTGTGAGTTGGTTAAGTATTTCTGCACCATTATTTGTACTATTGTGTACCACACTAGGCAAGTAGGAGCCAAACAAGCCACTGAACACTGCAGATATACCGTGCAGCAGATGACACTGGCACTGTACATGTATTAATGCTTTGGCAAAGATGAGAGGAGAGACAGCATGCCTGTTAAATAAGTAAAATGGCACCACATTATTAAACAATGTAAGACAACACATTTTTAACTCTGGGCTCTAAAATAGGAAAAATTTGGGGAGGAATGTCAGAAACACAGCTAATGGACCTTAAAACAGAATACAGGAAGAAAAGTTTAAAAAATTGAACTCATAGATGAAAAAGATAATATTGAGTGGTTACTATAATTTTCCTTGCTCTGAAATCATTTTTGCCTGAAATTAATATAGTTAGTCCAGATTTCTGTTGATTAGTATTCACAGAGTATATCTTTCTCCAGTAATTTACTCTTTAAAAAATAAATTTCAATTTTTAAAGCAGTTTTAGGTTCACAGCAAAAGTAAACAGAAGGGTACAGAGATCTCCTGTATCCCCTCTGTTCCCCCCACACAGAGCCATTATCAACACCCACCATTAGAGCAGTACCTTTGCTCTAATTGGTGAACTCACAATGACATGTCATTATCACCCAAAGACCACAGTTTACACTAAGGTCTACTCTTGGTGTTGTACGTTCTATGGCACTGCTCTGCTTGTAAACATCTTTAAAATTAAAGTAGGATTCTTATAGACAATATATAGCTGGGACTTGTTTTTTAATACTCTACAATATCTGTCTTTTTTTAGGTGTGTGTGTGTTTATATATATATGTATGTAAGAATGATATCAGTTGATTGATATTTAGAGAATCTATCAAAGCATTAACATGTAGGCCGGGCTAGGTGGCTCAGCCTGTCATCCCAGAACTTTGGGAGGCTGAGGTGAATGGATTGCCTGAGCCTGTGGGTTCGCGACCAGCCCAGACAACTTGGCAAGACCTTGTCTCTACAATAAATAAACAAAAAAAAACCATCCAGTTGTGGTGGCATGCATCTGTAGTTCCAGCTACTTGGGAGGCTGAGTTGGAAGGATTGCTGGAGCCCAGCAGGTCGATACGGGGGTGGCCGTGAGTGTGCCACTATGCTCCAGCCTGGGCAACAGAGTGAGACTCCGACTCAAAAAATCCCCCAAAAACAAAAAAAAAATGTAGTTAAATGAGGTCACCATATGTCTACAAATAAACTGAATGGTCTAGTTAAAAATTTTCTTGACTTGTGACAGATTTCATTTTAACATCTTATATTTTCTTCCACAAAACATAGCACTGCTAGCAGTATATCAATTAATATTACATTTAGGGCAAATAGGTCAATTTCTTAAATCTTACATCCTGAGCCAGAGTTTCCAAGGTAAAGGTAGGCATTATCATCACAGGGTTGTTCTATAAATCAGGGTATCATTTATACACAACTGTAGTCATCACTTCTTAAGAGCACAGCTTGGAAACTTTTAATTAATTTATTTATTTGAGTTGGAGTCTCACTCTACTGCCCAGGAGGGAGTGCAGTGGCCCACTCACATCACCGCAGCCTCAACCTGCTGGGCTCCGGAGAGATCCTTCTGCCTCAGCCTTACTACTAATATACTTAAATTGCACAGTACTATATACATATAATATGTAATATAATCACTTGCCTAATCTCTTATGTCTTTTTTTGTAGTTTGCTTGTTTATTATAGAGCTGTGAGGTACGAGTGAAGATTTATTACCTAAGTAGGCTGCATGAGGTAAAGTTTGGGCTTCTGGGCGGCCCTCACTCCCGCTGTAGGTACTTAATGTGTATATTTAGCTCATTCACATTAAGTAATTATTGATTTAGCTGAGTTAATATTGATCCTATCTATAGCTGTTTTTATTTGTTGACCTTGTTCTTTGTTTCTTTTTTGTCTTCTGCTCTTTTTCTGCCTTCTTTGGTTTTTAGTAGGCATTTTACATGATTCTATTTCCTTTCCTCTCTTTGTATTTTTTTTTTTGAGTTGGAGTCTCACTCAGTCGCCCAGGCTGGAGTGCCTGGGCACACTCATGGCCACCCCAGCATCGACCTGCTGGGTTCCAGCAATCCTTCTGTCTCAGCCTTCCAAGTAGCCAGAACTACAGGCGTGCACTATGACCCCTGGATAATTTTTTTTTTAATCATAAAGACGAGGTCTCACCAAGTTGCCCGGGCTGATGGCGAACCCGCGGGCTCATGCAATCCACTTGCCTCGGCCTCCCAAAGTGTTGGGATGACAGGCTAAGCCACCGAGCCTGGCCCAAATTACATTTTTTTAAAACATTTTTTACTGATTTCCCTGGAGTCTTCAATCAGCACTAATGACTAACCCATGCCCCCCATTACATAACGGCGTCAACAACTCACAAAAGAGCATTCTGAATTCCTCCACCTCATGTCTTATAACACTGCTGTCCTTATTTCACTCATTCACAAATGTGACCGCCTGATGCACTGTTCCTCTTATTCTTTTACATAAACTGTTATCTGCTAGATCAACTGAGAATGAAGACAATAAAAGATGTTGTTTTACTTCCATTTATGCCTTCTCTAACCTTTTCCCTTTCTTTATGTCGTTCTGAGCGTCTAATCAATATAATTTCCTTTCCTTTTAACATTTATTTTAAACTCGTTTAACATTCCATGCAATGCAAATCTACTAGCAAAAAATTCCCTCAGTTTCTGTTTGTCTGAAAAAGTATTTCTCCTTTGCTTTGGAAGTTTAACTTCACTGGGCATAGAATTCTAGGTTGGTGAGTTGTGTTTTTGTTGTTGTTTTCCTTTCAACCCTTTTAAACACTTCA
>CAUYQG010000283.1:0-19681 GCA_963574415.1 Tarsius wallacei
ATTAGTATAAACAGTAATAATATGTGTATCCATAGTAACAATATATATACATATACATTTATAAAGGTAACATATATGTAAAGGTAACAAATTGCTATGTTTATTTGTGTGTATATATATATATATATACACACACACACACATATATGTATATATACACACATAAATGCACACACATATATATGTATTTTTTTGGACTTTATCAATACTATACTATAAAAATAATTCCTGGCTAAAACTACATTTTGAAGTGAGTACTTCACTGAATAACCTTGGTAAAGGCATATAATACTTTAAGTGTCCATTTTCATATTTGACATATGAGGATTCTATTTCCTACTTCACACATTTTTGTGTGGATTGAATGAGATATGATTACATAATGTATTTTGTACCATGTGTAATAAACACTCATTATACATGGTGTTGATGATGCAGACAATTACAAAAGGCAAAAGTTAGTATGTTATGAATATGTGCTCAGTATTCTCTAAGAACTTTAAATTTTTCACCATATAGTATTTATATTAATTCTGTAAATAAAATGTTAAGTTCCTGCATTTTAGTTTTCTTAGAAACCGGATGAGGTTAAATAACTTTCTCAAGATGACACAAGTAGTAGAAGGCAAAGCTGGGAACCAAAATTTATTTGTTTATTACAAATACTACACTCCCTTCTGCTCTTCCATAACTGCTATTTAGATCATAGTTAGGCTAGAAAATGGTTGTAAATCTTTAAGGAGATAATCACACTTTATTTGAAATATAAACTTTGTAGGATTTTGTTGATTAGATAAAACATAAGATGTAAGTTCCTTGTCTTAGAGTCATGTGTTGTATTTTCATTTAGACATTCCCACCCATCAAAACAGGACAGTGCAAGCTACCTCTCTGAATGAAGAATAAATCAATTCATTAGATATAAAATAGTAAAAAAAAAGAAGGGTATATCAAGTGAGGCATTTGAGGCTATTGCCTTGATTTTTGAGGAAGTGAGATAATGTCCCATTACCTGAAGTGGTAGGAATTCCACAAGATAGTATTCAGTCATTTGTAGTTAATTAAATTAGAATATCAAACAGTAGCCATAGTAGTTAACTAAATTCAAATTTTGCAGCATATCCAGCAGGGTTAACCAACTGTAAATGTGTAGCATGGCTATAATTATTTGGCATGATCTTTAGGAGACTTCCATATTTAACAAAAGAAATGAGTATCTGTTTCTGAGTTTTAGAGTTCTGAATATAATCAATTGTCAAAAAGAGGAGTTTGGTATTATCAAGTGCAATCTGTTTGTTCATATTCAAAAGATAAACATTTTTCTCCCCTCGGTTTACTTATAAATATTCAGTGCTGTAGAAACACAAATAAATAATTGGCCCTCTCCAATGCATTCTGTATAATTTACAACAGATCAAAAGATTATTACATGGTAAAGTCAAAGTCAAACTGTATTGCATTTTATTACAAGTGAAAAATCATATCATGGCCCCAGTCAGCAATATATTAATGGACCAGATTCCTGTGTGTGTATTTATACATATATATTTTTTAACTTTAAGGATTTAAGGATTAGGGATTATGTGTTCTGAATTTTCTGCTACTGGAATCAACCTGGAAAGATTAGAAGATTATTATCTGTTTATACTGATGAAAACCTTTATGAAAATGACAATATGAAAATGACTTGGAATCTTCTTATTCAAAAATATTCCAAGGTCAATTTTTAATGAAAAAATAAAATTTATATAATATATGATGCTTCGTCTTTATCTTACCTCTTTTATTGTTGTTAAGGACTCCTTCTCAACAAGTTATTTGGTTCTGGCCTTTTGCTGAGTTTTCTTTTTTTGTGTCTTTTTTTTTTAAAATTCTTTAAGAGGACCTTGCTGGGTTTTCAATGTTCATCTCTATTGTATAGCCAGTAAAACAAGTAATGGCTGAAAATGGGTTGTGTTTTACCCACGATAAACAAAAAGATAAATCTTTGTTGTATACAACACTTTTATTTTAAATAATGGATTTTATCAATAAAATAACATTTGTTTCATTAAGGAAAGCTTTTTAAATTTATTCACATATGGTCTTTATCAAGGTAAACTCCAGCAAATAGTATTTGAAATAATATATTTTTTTTTAAGCAGTCAAGCACTTGCTATTTTCCTTATTTAATGGTCAGCCTCCATAATCACCATGTTGAAAACATCCTAATTAAGGAAAATAGAAACAGACACACATGCTTTCAAGAGAAAGTTGAGTTGGACGTTAAAATGAAATACCCTCAATACTGATGTTATTTTTTCCTTCCCATAGGGAACCACAGTCAGATTTCACGCGTACCTGTTGCTATTAAAGTGCTGGATGTCAATGACAACGCCCCTGAATTCGCATCCGAATATGAGGCATTTTTATGTGAAAATGGAAAACCTGGCCAAGTAAATATCTCCATGTTGTTAATGCTGAATATGTTTGTATACAACTGTCTCATATTTGATTGACCTACAATAGAGTGTGCATTTGGATCATTTATGATCTGCAAAGTCTCAGGCAAGAAATATCCAAATGGGAACAAAGAGGGCATATTTATTTTATTCCTCAGATGTTATTGCTCTTCCTACTTATGATCAAATTGGCTCCTAAAGTGGATCAACCTGCTGTGCCATGACCCCAGAGCCAAATCTTTCTCTTGAACTATCTCAGGATATGGATGATAACAAGGGGTGTCTTAGAGTGATGGGGCCTGAATTTTATCCTTCCAGTGACAGGAAGCAAGGTAAAAGTTCATGGAGATGAAATATTTCTCTCATATCAAACATATGAATAACAATTAATAGTGGAACTAAAAAATACCAGTAATTTAAAGAAGGTTGTAGTAAGTAATATTGAAATCTGTAAAAATGTAGATATGTTTAGATAAACATAAGACAAACATGTTTTAGATATGTGTATTGGCAGGATTTTTAAATGTGCTTCATATAGCATAGATGGGTCAATGAAGACAATAAAGAAAGAACAAACAGAGACAGAGGACAAGGGGGAGGGAGGGAGAGAGGGATGAAGAAAGGGAGGAAGAGAGTTAAAGAAGTACAAAGAACAACAACAAAAAACCATGCTAGTCTGAATGTCAAAATGAAAATAGCCTATGTAAAGTTCTACAAAAACACAAATGTAATAGACTTACTTTAACAAATTACCAAAGTACTGTATGTTTAAGAAATTTATCATTTTCAACTTCCTAATTTATTTCTGGATGGTGACATTTTAATTTAAATAAACAGCAGCTGACAGTATGACACTGGAGTTGTTAATCCAACTATTCTTGTGCCTCATGTGGGTGTTAGGAATTAAATTTACTATTTGCCTAACAGCTTACCTGACAAGAGTCAGATTTTTTTTTTCCCTCAGAGGAAGAAATAGCACTATACCTCCATGTTTTTATTTATTGCAAATGATCAAAGTGTTACCTTCCCATAAATCAGTGGACATTTCCCCATAGGCTATTCTTTTGTATCTGAGGTACCAGCATTTTGTCCATCTACCAAAATAAGACTCACTACATGCATGCACACATATAAACATTAACGCTAAGATTCTAAAAATGATACATTAATTGTAAACATCAAGACATTGTGATCTCACCAAAATATTCAGCTTTAGCAGTGATACACTTTTATTTTTATAATATTCTAACATTAGTTTAAGTATTTCTTAATTTTAATAATTTGAAATTGCCTTACATCGATCATATCTTTTGGGCATCTTCATTTGTGAACTTTTGAGAAGACAGAGAAACAGTGTGAGAGAGAGACAGAGAAACAGTGTGAGAGAGAGACAGAGAGAGAGAGAGAGAGAATGTGTGTGTGTGTGTGTGTTACACATACATTAGTAAATATCATTTAGCTATATTGGTGGATTGAGTCAGCAGAGAGAGTCTGATCAAAATATGGCAGTTCAGTTTCAAGGATATGGCTGTTTTATGGAACAAATCATTGCTGATCTAATGATCCAAGGTTCTAATCACAGATTTATAAGCTAAAGTTTTTTAATCACACAGAATCTGTAAAATACTTCAAAATTTAAATAAAACACCATTGCTCATGCAGAACTCATCACACAAGTTCAGGGAGTCAATGACATTGATATTTCAAAAATTAAACATTGACTTAACTTGTGATAGTGACAAGCATGCTTCTTGGATCTCTAGGAATCTGTAGGTGTACCCTGTGGATTTTTGGCTGTTTCTGAGGTTTTAATGATTTCTCAGTTGTTCTTTTTATCTTAAGTAAAAAATTGCATTGTTTTCTATCGTTCTTTTGCACAATCAAAATAAAAAAGTTGATTATTTGTTTTATGAATTTTTTCAAATCATAATTAATGACTTATTCTGTAAAGAAATGTTTATATTGTGTGTGTGTGTGTACTATATCATCTTATCCCTTAATGATATGTTTAGGCATATTTATTAAAGTTCATTAGTTGTATTAAAGAATTGGATCTTTTCACCATTTAGAAACATTTTGGGGCATATGACTGGCTGATTGATGCACATTCAGTTGTTCAAACAAGTTTCTTGAATTCTTTGAGTTCTTTGTGCTAGTTAGTACTCATGTTTGGTTCCTCACATCAATCCTACGTCACTTTTAATGCTTAGGTACCTAATTTTCATATCTAATATTTTCCAAAATTTGTATTTGTTATCTACATAAGTGTTCACCTATAGAAGTTCAACAAATATACCCTTTCAATCATCTCTTATAATACACAAATGGCTGACTTATTATGGAATTTAAATGCTTCTTATCAGATGGTCACATGCTTATGAAAAAGTAAATGTCAAAAACTGCATCATGGCCACCCCCTTTCGGATCCCTTCTAGCTGCTGAGAGCATTCCTGTCACTTAATAAACTCCATCTCACTGAAAAAAAAAAAAAGAATCATTCACTAAATTTATAGTTATCTCCACATTTCTCAACAATTAATGTCTGCTTTACAACAACCTCGGTAAAACTGCAAGTGACATTCAAATGTCTTGTTCTTCTGAATGGTATGGATTTAAGTCTAAACGCAAAGGGGATCAGCTTCCTGAGAGATGGTGCAGCTGGAGATTACTAGCAATAATCAAGGGAAAATGATTTTTAAAAATCCAGTCTGTATTAACTCTGGCCTGAGAAGGCCTATCTAAGGAGGTTTTTAAAGCAGCTCACAGAACAAAAACTAATATCAACATAAACATAGAGACTTCTATTGTGCTTCATTCTTTTCTACTGAGTTGGACTCATCTAAACACAGTCAAGATAAAAAACAAGAAATAAAAAAAGGAGGTCACTTTCCTCTTGTTAGGTATTTATCACTAGTTGATGATACATCTGTATGCTAGAATAGGTAGAGACTCATTTTGAAAATAGAATTGGAAATCATATCTGCTCCTACCACCTTCTAATGATCCTGAAGTAAAAGGTGACATTCCCTTAAATTTGTTCTCTCAAAAGAGTAACCACTACCACCACAGGGAGTAATAACTCACAGTGTATTATAGAAAATCAATTTGGATCTCTTTTGATTAGAATCATTTTAAATAATACTTCTTATGTAATCAAATGTTAATGTAATATTTTCTGATTGCTACTTATATATTTTTTTAAATCAATGGTTATAGGTAATTTGTCTTAATTCAAAATATAGATGATGGTATATATCATTAGACACTAATTAAATGATGTCAAAATATAGTCATCTACAAACTACTTGGCTCTCAGTTTAACAGAATGGATAAAAAGGATAATTCCATTTACACTTCTCTAATATCCAAAGCAAAAATGGGAGTGTGTATTCGGTTTTCCAAAATTAGAAGGCAGTATATATGTGTAACAATTCATGTGTCTGACAGGGTGGCAGATTTTTGACATTCAGTAAGTATTCATTGAGCATCAACTATGTTCCAGGACTTGAGTAGGCACTGGAAATGTGGTGTATCCAACACCCCCCAAATCAGTCTTTACCTTCATAGAATTTTCTTTCTGGAAAACATGTATTTAAAATTAGAAAGGATAGAATTGCAAGAAAATGCCTCAAATCGTCTGAAGAAGAAGGATACTGAAGAAGTGAGGGGGAATTAAGCTATCTTAATTGAAAGATTTCTTAAAATAGGACAAGTTTCACCAGAGACAGAAAACATCTCTCAAGTACTGAAAAGGAGTTAACTAGGTATAAACCAGATTCAGTCTGAAGAGAACGGTAATCTGTCTTGATGGATAAGCCAATATCTTCCTTTGGGATGCTTGACAACCCCACACTCAGAACCAAACATGGAAGAAAACACAGAACTTCAGTGACCAATGTTGACCAAAGGGTATTCAATGACTCTTATCTCCTTAATCAGCTCTTTTTAGGATTTTATTTAAGATACTAACCTCTTGCTTCTCTGATTAAGAATTAGGATAACTTGCTCAAGATGGTCCATCAGCATGAAGATTAACTGAATATTGTCTTTCTAGGTATGAGTCACAGTTTTTTATTCATTCTCAGAGAATATTTCTTGTTCATGAGTCGGCTGACAGACATCTTAAGCTCTTTTCTCCTTCAAGAAAAAACTTCCCCAGTTATTATAAATAAATCAAGTGAAGTATAATTTGAACTTCATCACTAACTATACAAGTTGAAATATGTTGTTGGTGTCTAGTAATTGTATCTCTTTTTTTAAAGAAAAAAATGGATTTACCTTTTAAAATCTCATCTTTCTATCTCTGGCCAACATTGTGGCAATACACTGTTTGTTTTTAATGGCATATCACAGTTCAAAAACAAAGCAAAACAGGTAGTCACATATACTTCTGAATGATATGGATCTAGCCAATGCTTTGTACACAATAGATATCCACAAAATTTTAGGATCATGGTTATAATTCATTTCATTCAGCAATAACAAATACTTGAAAAATTAATTTCTTAGATATTACCATGGAAACACTTGCTTCACTCACAGGCATACAGTATACATGCTATCTTCAGATTTTAAAAAATGTTCATTTATTTACTGAACAGTATTTATTATGCATCTGCAAGATGTTAATTGTAACACAATCTGAATACACAATGTGAAAGGGCAAAAAATGTTTTATTTCTTATAGAACTTAATAAGGAAGAGAGTGTATGAGAAGAGTAGAATAAATAAATACTATAATTTAAAATTTTGAAAACGACATTGAAATAAACATTAAAGCAACTAGACAGAAGAGAACAAAGAAAATGCAGAGATCTGCTTTATGTAGTGTTGTCACAGAAATTTACTTTTAAAGTGGGTGTTGTTTAAACTGAAAAGGGAAAAATGAGAAAGGGCTAGGCATGAAAGAAGCTTTCTAGCCAATAGCATGAGCATGAGCATGGGCAAAGACCCTGAAGGCAGAACGTCCCCAGTTTGTTTGAAGAATTGAAAATATCTGTAGTTAGAGTATAATAAGGAAGATGAGATGGCACACAAAAAGTCTTATTTTTCAAATAAAATCTACACACACATACACACACAAATTTAAGCAGAAAAAAAATCATTTAGGTGACTGCAAGTGCCAAAGGTAATGGCAGCCTCATCTAATGTGGTGGTCTTAGAGACAGAGAGAAGTAGTTGAGAAAATTGCTTTCTTACATAAGTAAAATAATATATACACACATCTACATACACCTCGTGAATAACGAACATACCTGGAGTTTGGTGTTAGCAACCATATTTTACAGATATAGAAGTTGATGCTAAAAATCTACCTACAACCATAAAAAGTGGCAAAGATGCATTTCAAAGTCCACTCATGAAGGTACCAAAGTCCCTGTACTTTCTAGACTCTCATAATACTTCCTAATGAAGCAGAACTTTCCATGAAATATGTGAAACGCCTCTTAGAAAACTAGTCATAAAAATAAAAAGATCAACAGTGAGTATTTCTTTGAAAGAAAAAAAATCAATTTCTATGACCAATGACATACTTTACTCAAAAGTATTCCATGAAAGCTTAAATGAAAAGAAAGAAAGCTTCATAAGAGAAGTAAAGATAATTATCCCTTGATAAACACCAGCAATGAATGGGTTTCCTTCTTTACTTATTCATTTTGACTAGTTTCTGTGGGTCTTTTTCTCCTAAATGTGAAATAATAAAATGAAATTATGGCACTTTATAACACTCGTGAAACAATAAATATAGGAGATTTAATTTTAGCTTTCCTGCCAGCAGGCATCTTTTATGATCTATCTGCATACACAAGAGGGAGACAGGATTGATTTTAAAACAGATGAAATTGATGGCCTCTACAAAATGCATAAAGTACTATTTTCACTTTATTTGGGGTGAAGTAAGGAGATGGCAAATTAATGGAATGCGTAAAACAACATTTGAAGAAATCATATGTAACAAAGCACATTTCAAGAGAGTCACTAACAGATGTATTACTTTTAGAGCATAATTTTGACAAAAAAGGAAAGCAAAAGTTCAAAGTATAATTCAAGTATTTGGAGCGGGAACAACCTGAATGTGAGTCATGTTTTTCCCATTTATTAGTTTTGTGGCTTTGAGTTTTAACTGTGGTTAGTTTTAATCCTGAGCTCTTCAGAATAACTAGATAGTTGATGTAGACATAGATAGATTTACAAGCACAATAAATACTTGTAATTATGAGTAGTGTATATATTAATAGGCCTCAGTCTAAAAAACAAAATATGCTTTATTAGTATTTGTGGGTTTTATTATCATATATTTATGAACTGCTTTAAAGTAACACACTACAAATGTTTTCTAAATGATTCAGTATAATAGATGAATCTTTAGCCCTAAAATAGAAATAACTATTTCTCTGATAATTTACAAGTGTTTTCTTTGTCAAGGGTGACTTCATTCTTCGCCATATGAATTTGTGAGTTGTTTTTTTTTTCCTTCAAATTCCCTGAAACTATGATATAGGAACACCTACTAATCTGAATCTTTTGAGAAGTCTTATTTGCAGCTTCTGCATGTATTAACTAAGCCTGTAGTATGATTACAAATTTCACATGTTTTATTCTGTCCCCTAGTTTAATTGAGATTGATCATCCACAAGAAAATTGTGCAGAAGATTGTTTAAAAGCTTTGGGCTATTAGAGTTTGATGTATTCTCCTTGTTTTATTTTCAACCTACAGAATACTCAATAAGAATTCAGGATGGAAGACAGGTGGGCACATGGGCGTGCTTGTTTCCATTTGTTCACAGAAGCCATGAGGATGAGCAATTTTTAAATAAAGTAAAATTGACTCTAGATAATAAGAGGTCTCATGCCTGGACTTTGTGCTTGAGGCATAAATCGGATACAATCTGGTACCAGAAGTGTTGACAAAATGTTGGAAAGGCAGATAAGCTAATGGTAACAATGCTGTAACTATTAAGCTATGTAGACACAACACCTTCTCCCAAAGGTAGAAAGCCATAAAGTACTATTTTCACTTTATTTGGGGTGAAGTTAGGAGATGGCAAATTAATGGCAAATTAAGACCTCCAGGTCTTTAAGACTTGGATGACATTTTAGGCGATGGCATCACTCAAAGTGAGTTTCTGAGAGAAACGTGTGCTGTATGTCATTATTTGGTGTGGTTTTGTGTGGGGTATGTGTTTTATCTATTAAAGTTGGGAAGCACTGAATTAAACAAAATTAAACTACATCTTCTGTTTCTTTTGTTTTACTACAAGTTTCACTTGGATTTTTAAATTGATATTAATTTCCAAGAGGGTTATATGATATTTGGCATTTGTCAAGGATAGTTGATTATAAAATCTTATAAATTTCCCTCAGAGTAAATTATAGAATTAGTGATAGATGGGACTCAGTTGGAAAAATCTTGTTCTGGGAGGATAAACAACAGGACACATTTTCAACTTAAGAAGTAATGTTTATAATCTTAAGAAGGCATTAGGAGATATTCCTGTGAAGTAATAGAATGGGGGTGAAGGAGAGATAAGATTGAAAATGGAGTTGATACTTCTAAGCCATGCTGAAAACTATGGATTTTTTACCCTACTAATAAAAGCTAACTATTGAGAGGTTTTTAAAGCAGGACAAGAAATGGGGTGTGTTGTTTTTAATACCGATTATATCTGTGATGTATAAAATACACAAGAGCTATATAGGATATAGCAAAAAGAACATAAGAAGCAAGGCAGAAGAAACTGGAAAAGTCAAACTTTGTGTAGATGCATTCTTTAGGAATCCTGACTTTTTATTGTTTCACTTCAATGTGGTTTCAATAAAAGAAAAGGGAATAGAAAATTAATACTGAAAAAATGTTGTAAGTTCTATAATGGGTTTAAGAAGGCATGAGTGCCAAATGTCTACCTAGAGGACTGAGGACTTCACTTGTGTTTCAATGAGACATAGAATCTTATCTGCTTCCACTTGTTATATTTTTTGTAGGTCATTCTTTCAAGTTACATGCACAGAAGAACCACCTAATAAACATTTTAATGCAAGGGTATGTAATGCAGATAAAAAGTTAATTTGGGAAATCACTATGAATGGGTAGAAAAATAAAAATATTAGTAGGGACAGGATTGCCATGCAAATTATCAAAATTATTAAGGCAATATCCTTAAATGTGATTAATTTGAACTATATAATACAGTTTTAAAATAATTGGTTTATTCTATAGATTTTGATATAATTTCTCATATACCTATATTTTCTCCTTTTTCAATTAATTATCATTGTCATAGCTTGATTTGTCTTGTATGCATGATTTTTACTTCAAGGACCCTTCTTTTAGTTATTCATTCTTAACCAATTTTGTTTTTCTTTTTTATTTAATTATGGACACAACTGGTAATCTGATGAAAGACATGGCCTTCCCGCTCCTGTATTTGCATATATGAATTATTTTGTACTATTTTACATTTAATTTGAGGAATATGAGTCTTATGAAGCTCATTCCTGGATCATTCTTTTCTTTCTCAAGTTGAAAACTACTGCTCTAAGTGATTTCAGGAAGTTAATAAAATAATCAAAAATAAGCTGGCGATAATTGAAGAATTAATAGAAACCCAAACATTGTGCTCTTTCTTTGATACAACCTTTGACGTCCCCTCCTTTCATTCATTCTTTCTCTTACATCACTATAGAATGATTTCAAGAAGAAGGAAATTAAGTCTTACCTGCAAAAGTGACAGTAAGTTTCAATTACAGAGACCATGCTGGCTTTCATTGCCAAGTCTTTCTAGATAATAGAAGTATATTCTGGAAGCCTTGGAAAACATTCAAAAAGTTACAAAAAGATAGTTGTCTCTAACTTTGTCTGTACTTAGAACTATGGCTTATACATGGGCATTTTGTTGTGCATTTTGCTGATCAGAAGGAACGTTCATACGGCTAAAAGCAAAGCAAGCAAGGATAGGAGATTCATCCCTGCACATTCTCCAAAATATTGAAGGCCTAAGTCCCAATTTAAATAAAATACACATACAGAAACCATAAATGTTCTGAGGCATCCTGGCATATTGTGAAGGGGGGCTGCTGGGAATTTTTTATCTGGGATCAGACATTATATATGTTTGATGCACACCGTGCTGACAATTCTCTTAAAACTTGCTTCTCAAGATATTGTATTAATGATGATGCAAATATGTCCCTGCTATCATGTATTGTTCATTCATCCACACTTCATTTGGCCAATACTTATTAAATAGTTGCCATGTGTCAGTCATTGTTCTAATTGCAGTAAGAGGGAGAAATTTCAAATATTATCATGGCATCTAAAAACAAATAAATAAATAATAAATATCTGCAGAAACTCATGGAAGTGGTTCCCATAGATCACATGAAACTACTATGCTTGTTAACAGATCAACTTGTCAGAGATGTATTAGTTTTCTGACTGTTCACCCTTTCAAAAGTTAATAATGGCAGTGATATCCTACTACTATTAAATATTTTTAGTTAATGTAAAAAAGTCCAAAATAAAGTTTAATAAACTGTTATAAAAATCTGATTTACATTCAGAATTACTGATAAACAAAGAAAGTTTTTTTTTTATGAATCAGAATTATGCTATGGCACATGGTTCTCAATTACTTTTCAGTTTCATGCTCAAGAAATAGAGTCTACACCCATGAAAATCCAAAGAGGTCTCTGGAATTTATTATCTCATTACAACATCCCAGATATGCTTTGTTTTTTGATAGAGATGTACATTTTCCTTTCAGACTCTCTTGAAAATGAATAACTTTTAGAATAAGTTATCAAACATGAGATTTTTCAATTGCAACTTAACTTTATCAGTAGAAAGAAAAATATTTAAATAGATAATTATATGCATATTTCTGTAAAGTATGGCTACTACAGAAATTTTTATATAATTCCCGTGATATGATTGTTTAATTAGTTTAAAATCAGCTGAGGTCATGGTGTCTCACAGTGGACACTGAATGAAATCTTCTTTTGCCATCTACGCAGTATACTTATAAATCTGCTTTTGTGGAATTACACATCCTTGAATAATGTTCTTTTTCTTCTGCCATGTAAAGCTAAGTATATTCAGAAATTATCACGTCATTGAGAATTTCAGCCTTATTAGTATGGGTATCTTAATACAGTCCAATGTCAATGTCCCTCAAGTGATCTACTTGGCATGTACTTTTAGATAAAATGCCCAGGAAGTGGCTATCTGCATTAAAATTAAATGAAGTGTCAATCGTGGCTTAACCAAAAATCTTAACCATAAGTAGTTTATGATATTTGGAAGATGACATAAAGACACCATTTCAACCACTTTTTTCCCAATATATTATGCACTAGGTTTGATATAAGCTTGACAATATAAACTCCTTTTGATGAATAATGACGAGGGAACTATGAACATCAATATTCCATCATTTTCCCATGGCTCAAAATAGTGGTCCTCAGACTTAAATGTGCACCAGGATTACCTAAAAGGCTGTTTAAAATACAGATTGCTGGGCCTTTTTCTGAGACTTTTTGGGTCAGTAGTTCTAGAGTGTGACTCAGGAAATTGCCTTCCTATTGAATTCCTGACTTAAATTAATGGTGGAAAAATAAATGTGCTTCCGGTATGATATTTAGACAAAACTTCTGATATTTGGTATGGCAGGTAGTTAAGCTCCTTTATTACAGGTAAGTTATATTATTGCATTTTTTGTTTTGGTCATGGTGGTTTAGTTAATCAAATAACTCATGCAGATACATTCGTCAGCATGTATGGTCCTCTTTCATGTAGATTACTTAGAAATAGTATGAGTAATACCATACTATTGAATGATACTATACTACTTACAGGAGATTGATTCTCTAAGTATACTATAGGAGTTAATTTAATTGTGGCTGCTGTATACCCCAGAATACCAAGACGACATCTCTTCATTTATCCTGATTCTTCACATGCGTTCACATACTTCAGGAGTTACGTCTTCAACGGTTGCACCTGGGGATAGAAGTCTATGGAGAAAAGATAGGGTAAATGGAGAAGAGACTGCTACTTCTGTTCAAAAACAGCCCCCCACCCGCCCGCCATTCTTTGCAACTGCCTGAATGAGGCTTTTGTCAAAGATAGTAATTTCTTTGATTTTCTAACATGAAAGTCTAGCATAGCTATTCCTAGGTGAAATAGTCAACTCCTGTTTTTCTGCTAACTATTTGTACATCCAAGTTGTCCAAAAGAGTTACCTATATTTCACATCTTGTCACTTGTACTTTAATTAATGTTTATTTTTATGAAATTAGGCCTCTCTCAATACTTAAATGTCAAGGCAAATATGCTGTGTGTTTAGATACAGTAAATATAATAGCATTCTTTTCTAATCTGATCAGGTTAAGCCTCTGCTTGGGTGACATCAGAGTTGTTACACTTTTCAAAGTGCCATGTCATGAATAAGCAGCAATGTCCCTAATAATAACAATAATAATGTTGATTAACATTTCATTGAACATTTTTACTAGAAACCAGATACTGTATCAAGAGATTTATGTAGATCTAAATCAATAATCAAAAGCAAACCTAGAAGAAAAGGTAATTTCTGCATTTGTGGTTTTGATATATATATATAAGGGAACTGAGTTTCAGAAAGAGTTAAGTAACTTCCTCAATGTCACACAATGAGCCAAGGATAAAACTATGACTTTTATCTAGGCAGGTTTATTATAGAGTCCTTCTGCTTAATGACTACTTCTCTGTCTTAACCATGAGTTATATTTTATGTTATGTTGCCACTCATGCTAAATACAATTATAACTAGTTATAAGACATTATAACTAGACAATAAAGTCCTAAGCGTAATAAACACCTACAAAGTAAGAATATGTTCCATTTTAAAAACTAAGATCTACAAGTTGAGAGAAGTTATTTCAATTTTGCCTCAAATAAGTTTAATGAATTGCCTATCACATAGCGTGTTTAGCCATAGCACTAAAAGTTCTGAATTTGTGCTTCTCATACTTTTTTTGCATGGTTGCAAAGCAATGACGACCTTTTCTCAAATGAAGTTGTCCATTTTTTTCTCTTTAATGACATAATATAGTCAGCACCATTACATCCTCAAAATTTCATAAACCTGAGAACATTTCACTGTTAAATATTTTTATGGTTACTCTATTATCACAATAGGAGTAGAAACTAGAATTTTCACCACATTAGCTGTAATATTTCACCCTGAATTAGAAATATTGCAGAATTATAAATACAAATTATTAAGACAATTCTCTGACATCCCAAGAAACAACTTAGCATTAAGTTAATGAAGCTTTGCAGATGACACAAGCACATTCAATGGGCACTGATTCCAAGTATCTGTATTTATCCAAACAGTTCTCTGCATAGTGGTAATTCTTCTAATCCCTATAATTTATTCATCTCAGGATACACTCCAAGCATTGTTTGCATGTGTTATCCACTAGCTTTAAAATCACTATTCATTAATGGGAAGGAACAGATGTAACTCATCAGAAACGTTTGTTGCAGTGATATTTGTTCCGAGGAACACTCTATTTGGCAAACATTTGTAACCTGATAAGTAAAATAAAAGCAGAATTGTGAGGATTTAAGATTTAAGTCATTTACCTCCAAGATCCTCCCAAGAGCCACATTGCAATCACTGTAACAATTCCAAATCTCATTCTAGATGCCTGTGAATATTCAAATTGGAAAGAAACCTGTAAATTACCCAGTGGATTTTTCATTACACTTAACTTTGGTATTTCAAGACACATACACCAAATGGACACAAAGATAATACTCGAAATTTTCACCAACTTATCAAACCAAGGTTTTAAAGTGATGAATTTTTCTTCTTATTCTTGGCATAAATCATCCATGACAATTTAGAAAGCTAAAAAAGACACTTTGAGTAAAAGTATCAGACCATAAAAAGGATGTCACTAAGATTTTAAAGGCAGTAGGAGCCCTCTGATATCACCAAAAATGCTGACATCGAGTTCTATGTTACAGGTCATTCAAACAGTAAGTGCCATGGACAAAGATGATCCCAAAAATGGACATTATTTCTTATACAGTCTCCTTCCAGAAATGGTCAACAATCCGAACTTCACCATCAAGAAAAATGAAGGTAAATATATTAGCGTTGTGAAAAAGTACAGAATATAAGAGATCATAACTTAAAAAACAGAATGCACTTTCATAATCTAACTGAAAATATCATTAAAATTATTTTTTGTTCAACCATGAGCACTTGAAATCCAGCTTATCAGCCTAATGGCGTGGTAATTACCTTACTTCCTATTTCCAATATTGAAACAATAGATAAGAAAATTGTTAATGTGAAAATTAATTTTATCCCAGGGAATACCTCAACCACCTACTTTAACAAATGAAGAGTAAGATTTAACCTCTGTGAAAACTTCCAGAAATTTTGAGATACTGAGATATCTGTGAGAGGAGAAAATGGCTTACACTTTGTAGTTGTTAAGTTTTAATTGAATGTTTACCAAGTCTTTAGGGAAAGTGTATTCTAATTTTGTCTGGTTTGTGGGTACAAATTAGAAGTATTTGTTTTAAGCCTGTACCAACCTTAACAATAACAATTATATCAGAAAATCCTTCTTGAAGGGCACTTCTTATCAGTATTATTTTGGAACTAATATGAACTGATTTATTGTTAAGTCTCTCCCTCACAGAGAACACTTAATTTATTTCATTATTTTATGAGATCCAAGCTTGGATTACTGTTTCCTTTAACTAGAGTGTTTATTACATATGAAGGCCATAAATAACTCTTTTTAGAAAGTCTGTCTTGTGTACATTTTTGTTTCTTAAACTGGTGTACATTTAAACAAATTTTTAAAATGATACCTTGGTCCAAATGTATATAAGTCTTAGTATTAGTTGTTTTAGAATGATTAGCAAAATATAAGTAAAGTCTCAGACTGTTTTATGGCTTTACTAGAGGTATCTGTTTAGGTCAGCTATACTCAGTTGAAGAGTAAACTTCAGTTCATGATATCTTTTTGGATTATTTGCTATATTCTATTTAAAGGATGTAGTGAATTTTTATAAAAACGTCTTTATGAGCTAAAACAGCATTTTATGTCTCATATTAAATGTATTATGGCTTTGTTTTTTAACATAAAGCACTTTGTTCTTTTGGGATGCTTTGATGAATGTGAATGGATTACAGAAAAGAAAATTATAAGTCATTATATAGATATTATTCACTTAGCTGGTTTTCACTATATAAACACTGAAAAGGCAAAATCCTGTTCTTCCTCCTCAATAAGAGAGTATTCATTTGTTAGTTACTCCTAATTAGAAACTCTAATCCAAGTACATTTTCTTTTTTCCTCTGTTAACACTATCAAGATTTTTTAAAATGGAAGTCACATGAACATGTCTAACATAAACGATTCCCTCAGAAACACCAAACTAAACTGAAAGTCTGTAACAAAGTGTGATTTATGCTTATTTTGATTGTGTGTTGATAAGCACCCATCGTTATTTTTGCATATAAAATGTCCAGCATTTAAAATTTCTTTGTGAAGAAACAGTTTCCCATTCCAAATACTCTGAGTAACTTGGTATGACCTGTTGATTTCATAATTATAAGATATTTCTGTTATAAGTGTAGCCCTGGAAGGTATCACATAAAGTGTTGGATGAATGAAAAGGTATTACTGAGTGCCAGAAAAAGTGTAGTTTTGACCTGTATTTATTATGCTTTAATCCTTTTAAAGAGGAGATTCAATCTTACAGTGAATGGATTTCATGTGTTTCCTCTAATTTTTAAAATTAGTAGAATGTAAAAGGTTATATACTGAGGAAACGTTATTCTGCCTCATCACACATTTCAGTAAACCCTGTAATTGAATTATTAATGTCATGTGCATTATTTGTTTTATTATGAAACACAAAATGGAAGTTGCAATTTTAACCTACCTTTTATGTTTTGTATTTTATTTTTGTTTTGTGAAATTAAAAAAGAAACAGATGCCAAGTATTGCAAAATGAGCAGTCCATGCATCATGATTCTTTATTTTAAATTGTGTTCATTTGTTTTATAGAGAGTGACTATATAATTTATTATTCCGACTGAGACTCTTTTTAAAGTGAAAGAGGTCGTTGTTTATATTTATCTTTGAAAAACACCATAAACCAGGATTGTCTTGTAGGAAGCAGGACATATGTTCACTGTAATTTTGGATTTAGGAGCCAAATATTCAACATCTTCTTTATAGAATAAATCATGAACCTACAGGTCTTTGGAATAGATATATGAAGTTTATACTTTATTTCCTTTGTCTTTCATCTGAGATTCATGATTTTTACTCCACAGATCATTACTTCTTTGACATCTAGATAGTTAATGTGAAAATAGAGAAAATAATTTTTTTGTTCTTAATATAATAGAAACAAAATAATAAAAAGAGGGTTGTCAAATCAAAAATGTTGGAGGGGTGTGTGTGTGTGTGTGTGTGTGTGTGTGTGTGTGTGTGTGTATGTGTGTGTATAAGAGAGATAGATATCCTGTGAGGTTGTTGCCAATTCATTGTTAATGTTGAGAAAACACAAAAATTGCAAAATAAAAATATTAGACATTATTTACTTTGAAACCATGTTATACTTTCTGTTGGAAACATGATTAAATAGAATCAAATGGCATACCTAGGTATAGATTTTTTTTCTTCTTATGATGAACTTTAAAATAGTAACTGATGTTTCTCCACTGAGAGCATCATGAATTACAAGTTCCAACCCACCAGAAAAAAGTTAAAATTTTGAGATAGCTAATATATTAAATCCATAATTGATAGATGAATTTGTCTGTTATTTAATTTGCTCTGTAAGGGAGATAATTTCAGTATTTGACATTTTCTAAGAAACTTTCCACCATATCTTTCAACTTGAAATTATTGTGACTTTTCTCCTCTCCTACATAGTTTGGTCCTAATGCAATTTTCTACCACTTTATTCATAATGAAAGACAGAATAAGATAGAAATTAGCTGTCTCTTGTCTCCTACACAATTGAACGATTTCACAAATAATTTTTCTAAATATATGAGAATCATATTTCTGTCAGAATAAGAAAACAATCTTCAATATGAATAAAGGTGAATGTATATTAAAAAATACAGAGTAATTTATATCATGCTTACACCAAAAAGTATCACCTTGAATATGGCCCAGAAATTTGCTTCTTCATTTTTCAGTTGGAGGAATTTATAAACAGAGAGTTATGTTGACCACATTTCAGTATTAGCTTCCATTCTAATAATGGAAAAGGAAGATACCCAACAATTAAAAGTAATAAGATAGGAAAGATAAATAGACCTCTTGCAAATACTGAAATATCTTGTCTGCAGGATATTTTAGGTCTGCAGAAATCTACTTTTCTCCAGCCTGAAAATTGTAGGTAAAAAATCTGATTGGAATTGCAGAGAACAGTCTGGTGAAATGGGACTCTTCATGGTTTATACTGTAATGTTTAAATCATGTGTATAAAGAAATGAAAAAAGAAAAAGAAAAACATAAAACTCTACTCTCCAAGAGTCTATGGGAAGACAATAAATAGACAATGAACTTGAACTAAATTACAGCTTAGTTATGCTTAACCCAGTAGGGAAACACAGTACCTAATGATACTTATTTTTTTCTTTTTGATATCTCCTCATTGACCAAAATCTCACTGATAAGAGCCTCACTTTAAAGGCATAATTTTGATTTTTAATTTTAATAATGCAGATGCTGATTAGAAATTTGGAATACACATGATTTGTGTTAGCTCATTGTCCATATAACATAGTTATTTGTATAGAATATAATTCATGCTTTGTCTGAAGGATTTTTATCTCAAATGATTGCTGGACATCAGCTGGCATATGTTTCATCTCTTTTTATCTTCTAAAAGTACATTTTGTGAGGACACTGACTATAACCAAACTACCTTAATACTCAGTTTCCTCATCTGTAATACCAGGATAAAATACCCTTTTCATAAGTGTGCTCTGATGGAATGTATAAGCTGAGACTTAAAGAGCTTTCAGCGGCCGGGCTTGGTGGCTCAGCCTGTAATCCCGCGCTTTGGGAGGCTGAGGTGAGTGGATTGCCTGAGCCCGCGGGTTCGAGACCCGCCTGGGCAACTTGGCAAGACCTCATCTCTACAATAAATAAAAAAAATCAGCCGGGCATGGTAGTGCGTGCCTGTAATTCCAGCTACT
>CAUYQG010000312.1:0-14320 GCA_963574415.1 Tarsius wallacei
GTAGTTCCAGCTACTTGGAAGGCTGAGGCGGAAGGATCGCCGGAGCCCAGCAGGTCGAGGCTGCGGTGGCCGGGAGCGGCCACTGCACTCCAGTCTGGGCGACAGAGTGAGACTCCAACTCAAAAACAAAACAAAAAAAAAAAAAAAAAAAAAAAAAAAATATTTGAGGATAATATGGCTGCATATTAAAAGTTAAAGGCAAACATGTTTCCCTTTATTTCTATTAAAAAATCAATACTCTAGAGAGGCAGAGGTATTTTTGAAATTAATAGTCACTTAAAATTTTTGATGAAAAATGCAATTTTTGTTTATATAAATTGCCAGATTAGGATATAGTCAAAAGCTTGGCATACATATAGATATATAATCTTCCCGTGTTAGCTGATTCACAATTCATTTTAATTATGAAAACGATATCTATATGCAATTTGTGGTTCTTTCCAAGTAATACAATTAAAAAGAGTAAAATGAAAATGTTAATAATAGCAAAATGTATCGTGTAACATCAGACTTTTTTTTCAGTCTTATATGATACTTTTTCAACCTGCCTTGATGCATGAAAGCCAGCAAATAAGGTACACTGTCTTTTTCAAAGTTAGATTTGTAAAATGTTTTCCAAACAGCAGGTGGCAATCTTTGTAAATCTGATTGCAGCCATGCTGTCTTACTTCTATATATGCAGATGAAAGGCAGTTTTAAAAGGCCAATTAAGACCCTTGGTATGCTGAGAATGGTTTCGATAGCCTCAAATGTTAAAAAGGTTTATTTAATCAAGCTTTCCATCCTAATGAAATTTTTCCTTGGGAAAAATAAATGTTTTTGTTTAATGCTTCTTATTTCTTATGCAGCATGGGAAAAATGTCACTGTGGTTATCCATAGATGACCCCCTCCACTTAAAATTTCACATGCTGGCTATATCTTATCATATTAAATTCATGTGGTCATATGAATGAACAAAACTAATTTTAGATCTTATTTCAGCTCTAAAAACCTTACTGACAGGTGACTCTTAAAGTCCAGTTTTGTTGATATTCTTAGTGCTGAACTGTGAGAAGTCTTTAGAATTCTAACTATGGAAAAATATAAAGCTTTGACTCCTGGATATCTCTTAGAATACCGTGTTTTTTTCTGAAGTGAAGCCACATGGAAGACAGAGACAGAACTCCATGGCTTTCTGAACTAAGAAGAACCTTAAACATCCTGCAACCAGCTGTACTCAACTACCTCCAGAAACCAGATGCCAGGAGAGAGCAGCGAGCTCGCCCACAGACTCACCAGCCCAGGACTCCAAGAGGGTCTTCAAATGATGTACATTCAGCACTTGCCTCTATACCACGCTGGGAAGTTTTAAAACTCCATCCTACCACCTCTTTAGTATGCTTATATATTTTTTCCCTATGATATGATCCTGAAATCCTGATTTTCGCTGTATACCCCAGTCCTCAATGTGTCAATGATATTTCAATGAAATATGGGCAAGATTAGCAAGGAGTCATTCTAAATGGTCTTTTAAAATACCAACTCTGTAATTTGGCCAACTTCTGACCTCTCATTTTTTCCTGTAATTCTATGTAAACTCTTTGATAGCAGCGCTTGCATTACTTCATTAGTAATTAAGACCTTGGGCTTCCATTTTAAAACGTATTTTTCATGGGAATTTCCTTTTACAGTGAAAAGCGGGGCCAAGGCAGGTAGATGGAGGTACCCAGGGTGGCATATGAGGGTGACAGTCATTAGCACCAGAACTCAGAAGCATCTGGATGCCAACAGCATCTCCTAATCTTCCCCCTTAACATTTAACACATCTTTCTACTTCTAGTATATATAATCTAAGGCAACTTGTTTTGTACTCTCAGCAAACAAATAAATATCCCATAAAATGTTGAAAAAAACCCCTACTACCCTTAAGTAATTCAAACAATATCCAGCCTTGTACCTTTATCTTATTCCTTTATACCTATATCCAGTAAAGTTACCTTTGTGTCATCATGTTTTTCAATGTCATTTTACAACAAATAACCTACAGACCTATGGAGCTATTCTATGGCATGTAAATAGAAGGTGCTAGAATAGTA
The DNA here is from genome assembly GCA_963574415.1 of Tarsius wallacei. NCBI lineage: Eukaryota > Metazoa > Chordata > Mammalia > Primates > Tarsiidae > Tarsius > Tarsius wallacei. Next base: position 2,077 of record CAUYQG010000312.1, read on the forward strand.
TAGAAACTGGTAAACTGTCCCTTATTCCAAGCAACCCTTTCATGGAGGAAGCGCTGACCCCAACGAATAACAGTATTTTTGATCCCCCTTTTTTCAGGCTGCCTTTTTTGCATTGGGAAGGTTTGGTCAATTCTCACCAGGGCACCGCTGCTCGCTGCATCTCCTCACTTCCTCGCCTGTCCCCTCGCATTGCTGCCCCGTGACCGCTGCCCCCTGGCAGGTCCGGATCCGCCTCTCCCAGCCGCCATCACAGGACTTGGAACAGCCACTCCAGTGACCCCACTGGTTCCACTGGCCATTGGCTGAAAGAAACGTGTCACGGTCAATAGCACTCATTCACCAGGAATTTTAAAATCTGAGGACGCCACTGTTCCTTCTATTTTTATTAGTCTACCACCATGAATCAATTTCATTCAAATATTGAACTTCCTGGTGAAATACAGAGTGCTGGAATGAACAGAACGGATGGAAGCATGTGAGAGTCCTTAAGTGGACATCAACTTGTAAAAAGTGTGTGTTTTATCACCTGCAATGGCCCTTCATCTCGGATTCTCCCAAATTGTATGACCTTATTAACATGGCATACAGTCAAATAAGCTCTGGTACAACTGGCTTCATCTATGAGAAATATGCCACTATCATCTTATCATTCCATGGCTTTCAGGCATGCCTCTGCCATGTTTCATAAACAGTAAGTGTCCCTTAAGTGCAGGACTGGGTCTTACCTGTACACTCAGGGTTGGAGCACTCTCTGCTCTCTGCCCATGGCCCCCTGCACTCAGAGCCCCCGTGAGCAGCCGCCGTGCACTGTCGGCTCCTCTGCTGTGTCCCATTCGAGCACGTTACTGAGCACTGGCTCCATGGACTCCACTCTTGCCACTGACCATCAACTGCCAACACACAGAGAGAGAGAGACAGTCTGAGAAGAGGTTCCAACAGGGGAGGCTGCACAAAATGGTGACATTGACCTTGGAGGCAGATCCCAATCCATGGGCTCTCAGTGAACATAACAGAAGGTCCCACTGGTGTGAGATTTTATTATTACTCCCCAAACTATTATTGCCTTATTTTCCCCCTTCTATTTCCAGTGTCTGTTTTGATTCATCTATTTATTCAAAAATATTTATTGATCTCTCAAAAATGCCAGGCATTAGGCTAGGGGATGGGTGCAGAGAGTAGTAGACAAAATAAATGCCAAACAATACCTTATAGAGTTCATACTAGAGAAGGAAATGCTAGAAATAACCAAAAATTACATGCTAAATAAATCAATGATATGGCAGAGTTGCGAAGGATACTTCAGGCACTTCGAGATGAGAGTTCAGAGGGTCCAGGTAGTCTTTCCTGACAATTTGAGATTGAGATTTCAGGCAAGACTTGAAGGATAACGAGAAAATACTTAGGAGAAAGAAACATTCCACACAGAGGGATATATGAGGGGGAAACCCCCCCAAACACCAGAATTTATATATAAAAAATTGTATATTCTTACAGGTTTAAACTTCAGTCATCTTCAAAGTACTGTTTGATGCAATACACCTATCAAGATGCTTTTTCCACTGCTCTAAACAGTTTTTGAACTTGTCAATTTTGATGCCTTTTAGTGCTTTTGCTGGTTTTTGTTTTACCTTTTCCACATCAGCAAATCGTTTCCCTTTGAGGACATTTTTCATCCGGGAAAACAAAAAAAGTTGCTCAGGGTAACATCAGGTGAATAGGAAGGGTGGAGCACAGGGGTCATTCCCTTTTTAGCAAAAAACTACTGACACTCAGTTAGGTGAGGGCAGGTGCACTCATAAATCACCCATCATGAAATGGGCAAACATGTTGAAAGAATCTCCAAAAAGTATTCACTAAAGCCAAATGCAGCCTCTCACCACAAGGCTAGCTGGTACACTGATGCTAGTGGGTTTCTTCTTACCTAGTAAGGGAAGCCTGTACAAGGGGCCTGCCCACCAAAAATAATTTTTGGGGGGGTCCCCCTCATACAAAGGTCTTTGACCAAGAAAAAAAAAAAAGGGCATTGCCAGCAGTTGGATGAAGTCCACTGTGAACAGAATCTAGAGAGCTGGGCCGAGAGAGGCAGCCAATGAGGTTGGTAAAAAGACAGATGCCAGGTTTTGCAGACCTTCATCAACTTTGTTTAGGATTTGGGGTATTATTCCCAGATTTAAATGAATATTCTAAGATTAGATCTAGTTCATCTCGGAGAGAGAGTTACAGAAGTGGGGGAGGGCCTGAGCTGGGCTGACAAAGCAGTGCTGATGCCCTTTCTTCAGAGAGTAGAGCACCGCTAGGAGGGTGGTAACAGGAACTCCTGCAGGACTGGCCCATAGCTGAAGAAGAGACATGATCTAGGTGATGTCCAGATGTCTGGTGTCTGATGACTGAAATTAAATACAGATTGAGGAACTTGACTTGTCTTTGGGAGATTCAAATTAGGTTTCATTTATTTATTCATTCACTCATTTAAATAATTTTTGAGAATGTATAAGTTATCAGGCACTGTGATAGGTATTAACTATAGACAGAGAATAAAAGAATATAAATTTCCACCTCAAAAATCTTATAATTTAGGACAATATTCATGCAAATTAGTAAATAAAAGGGTGAAAACAACAGCTTAACATGATACATGCAGTGTTTTCCTTTCAGAGGACAGATCACATCTACTGGGGGAGTAATTATATTAGTCTTGGAATGCTGAGATTTGGGTAATTTAGACAAAGGAGACAGCACAGACAAAGCCATAATCCCATATGCCACACAACAGAAATGAACAAAGAAGTCAACCAGAAGTGCTCTCCATATTAGAGTGCACAAACCATAAATAAATGGAAAAGATGCACTAATATATGGCTGTCTACTTTTTCCAATATCATTCTATGGTTTTTGGTCAATTTGATTACAGGTGAAAGAGAACTCATCACAAACCCAAAGTTCCGACATAAGCTAATGTTGCTGTGAAAATCCATCCAAGCAAACAGGAAAGCCTGGCAGAATACAGGTGTTCAACCTAAGTTCAAGCCTTACATGTACTATTAAAATGAAGGTTGCTTAATAGGTATCTAGCTAAACTTAGTAAACCCTTTGTGAGATTCAAAAACACAAATGCCAATTTAGTCATTCCTTTCATGTAATTTTAGCATCACACTCTACTCAAGGTATTTGATACAATCTTATTGGCTATGTAGTCTATTTTTCAGAGGAAAACAAAAACAAATGAACATTATAAATTACCTATTTCTTCTCTATTTTGACTTTAAGGATGAGTGTGTTTTTCATTTCAGTATTTTGCTTTTCAAAGATAACATGCACTGAACTTGATTATGAGCCCTCACTCTCCTAAGTATTCTGAGAAAGGTTTATAAAAAAAAAGATTCATGCCCTGCACCTTACAATCTATTTGGCTAAAGAATGTACAGTAAGGACGTTATTGAGAACATTCAGAAAAGCAACATATTGACAAAGGCAAATAAGGTGATGCCAACCCTATCTTAGTGCCAAATGACTGGAAGTAAGAGATTTTGATATCCTTAAGTATTCTGGTTTGAGGTAAATTTTGAGTATGATTTATTATGAATGCAGTAGTTACATACTCATTGGCAAAAAAAAATTATAAGTCTTTCTAGCTTAAAAAGATGTGAATTCTAGAATAAGCAAGTCAAATGTAGAAACCGGAGAGAGAAAAGATAATTAGGCAGGAGGTTCTATTTTCTATGTGGAATGAGGAGAAAACCTTACTCAAAGGTATAAGGAAAAATGAGAATATTTGTGAAGGGTTTTGTTCATCAAGCTTTTATTGCAGAAGCTAAATAAATTTGAGGACTTTAAATTAATATATTTGTCATATTAGTTGTTCACTTGGTTCTGACAATATACATATTCTATGTTTTGGCTAAAATTTAAGAATGAATTAACATTAGAAATTTGAAGGAAAACTTGAGGTTCAACACAACCATAGACATCAACTAAACAAGTATTTTAGATGTAAACAGTTTTGTGTACAAAGTCAGTGATACACAGAATGAAATCCAAGAGGTATCAAGTGGACATATTTTGCTGTGGTCTTTTACAATGAGAACTGAAAGAACCTCCTCTTGAACATTAGCTGCACTGTAACGAAAGAATTGACTTGACAATGTAATTCACTGGACATTAAAAAGGAGATAAAGGCCACATTTCTTTAGTGCATCAAGTGTAAGTCACCGAGGAAACAGAACCTTGAGAAGTCAGAAAGAAAAGGGACATATGAATTTAACTTAAAGGACTAGAAAACAGAATATGTGCATGTGTATTCATATATATTTATAAATATATATTTACACATGACAAATATGAGACCTTGTTTTACTCTTCGTTTAAAATTTTTTTTTTCTTTTCAGTTTGATGTCCTAGATTTTTTTAAAAAAAATTATTAAACATTGTGTTCTTTTGAGGGACCTTAGCCAAAAGACAACTTCAGGAAACGGTAGTATCATTTTACTGAATGAGAAAAAAATGTAGAATGGGGAAGTTGGGAAGGTGCAAATGAAGAGTTTTGTTTTGAACACTTAAAACATTTCTAAATAGAATATGTGCATTATCTTTCAGGGATCAGTGCTGAGAAATTTTTAAAATTATTATAATATAAATCTCTCTCTATTGTTTATAACCTCGCATCTAGATTCTCCTGAAGGAAGAGACCGTTTTTCTTCTCACCTGAGGCTTAACTGGGAGTGGAAGGGGTAAGGACACTGCCCCTTTCAACCCTGTGGGTGCACGGTGGCTTGTCTCCTGATTAGCAACAAGGCAGTGAAGACATCAGTGCCCCTTTCTACCCAACGCCCGTCTCATGTACAGCTGATATTTGCAAGAGGGACCTCTCAGAGTCACTACAAGGTTATAAATTTGAAAATTCTGCAAGAAACACACTGTGTTTCTATCGAACGCTTATGCATCTTGGCTCTTTGTAAGAACAGAGTCCCCTGCTAAGATAGGAAGGTGGAAAGCCTCAACAACCCCTTAAGTCTCCTAGACACACAGGTAGAGGCTTTTCAGATAAGTTGAGTCTTTGCCTGGCATTGTGCAGCCAGAACATGGCGACAGAGATGGACACATGATAAGTCACAGCGAGTCATGGTGGAGACACATGACAAACAAGTAATCACACAAATCAGTAAGGTCATTTGAGCCTAAAGTGTTACAAAGACCATGTGCTAAAGGGAGTGGTGCTATAGCAAGGGTCAGTCATGCCTTTCCGAGAGATGCTGTCAGAGCTACATCTGAATCACTGGAAGGAGTCAGTCACAGGAAGATCTATGGAAGGCTCTACTCAAAGGCACAGGGTCAAGAAGCTTTGTGTGCTCAGGATCAGTGAGAAGGCTGGGCCTTGGGGGTTCATGGAGAGGAAGAAAAGCAGAAAATGGGGCAGAAGCCAGACCTCATGGGCCCCACAGGCCAGGGACTAGGGAAGACGCAGAACTGCGTGAGGATGCAAATTCCGGGAAATGATAAAATGTCATTCATAGCTTAAAGCTTAATGTTGCTGTTGTATTTAGAATGGACAGTATGGGGACAAGAATGGGCCCTGGGAGACATTAGGAGTCTCTGCTAGTGTCTGGACGAGCTGGTGGTCAATGGATATGGCAGCATCAGTGGGCATAAGAAATGGATGTGTTTGCTATACTTTCCGGATGTGGAGCTGACAAGTTTGTGGTAGGGTGTAGAAAAATAGAGAATCGAGGCAACTTTAAGTTTTTGCCTTAATCAAATAGACAGAGGGCAGATCCTTTTATTGAACTGGGTTAAACTAGTGTTCAAATAAACCAAGGTGTGTGCAGCCCAGAAATCAACATTTCTGTCCTTATGATGTTGAATTTGGAATGCTGTTTTAGACCTAGGGCAGGGAGGACTGCCTGAAATAAACTTGAAAACTTTGCCTCTCAAATTTATTTGAAATGTGAGCCCCATCATCTTTTTTTTTTTTTTTTTTAAATTCATGAACATCATTTAACTGCACTAGAATGCAGAATTTCTTCTACACTATGTAGCCAGATCAGAATTAACACGTTCTTGGACCTTTTCAATTTATCTTCATTACCATCATAAGCAAGTGCAGTTGGATTTCTTTCTTTTAATGTTAGTTTTGCATTAAAAAACCTCAAATTCCTATTACTTTATGAGTCATTCAACAAAGGTGACAGGAATCAGGACAACAAATCTGTGTTGTGAGCTGGGAGAATGCAGAGAGATCAGTCTGCCTTCCCATCATGCAGCGTGCTTCCTTATAGTCCAGTGTCACATTGAGGACAATTAAAGTTTCCTTTCAGCAAAGTGACACATTACCAGATTTTCTAAAACCAGAGGAGTTAAAATTGCAAATACTAAATCGCTAGATTTCTGGGGTTTTCTTTGTTATATGCACTTTCTCCTGCCTACCATGAGAAGCTGCAATTGTGCTCACCTAGGAGAAAAAAAACTGTCTTCTGTTGTACTGGGGCCAAATTAAACTCGAAGACAAATTTTAATAAAATATTTTATCAGTCTATTTTTACAATTTGATCAATAACTGTTGACAATTTAGGATAGATTAAATAACAATAACCACAAATTAGACTATGTACCACTCCATAAATTTGTGAATATTTTGGATACTGAAGCTATCATTTCAGTATCAGCAACTATTCTGGGTTGAATATTGCTGTTAAGTCAAATGTAAGGTGCAGTCGGAGGGGGAAAAACTCTGGCTTCTGACTTTGAAGCTGTTTCATTTAATGATGACAAAGTTGGAGGTGTTAGATTTACATCAGGTTGGGACTTACCCAGAATATGGTAAAGATTCTTGCAGGAAAAAAAAAGACCAAAATGTACCAAAGTGCAACTCGCTTTAGATGTATGCTGAAGAGCAAAAACTCTATGTCTCCCTCTTGCCATTTTAAAATAAACTTCAAAAAGGAAAACTAAAAGCGCAATATCATTTTTAAAATTTAGAATTAAAAATATGAGCAAGTGATTACAATAAAGCTAAGGTGGATAAAAAAGCTGTTAAGTAAGTTAAAGTTTAAATGAGAAGACATATTAAAAAATAAAAGAAAGCAAGCCAAGATTCACAAAGACACACTTTAAAAAACCTTTTAAGCTAAGAACTGAAAGATCACTAGAAGAATGCTCAAAATCGAAAATGACACAGGACAAATATAATTGCCATACAATAGACTAGAAAGTTATGAAGATAAAATCCAAATTAATTAAAGAGCAGGTTAATGAGCCACCATCTGAGTTTCAAATTATAACATCCTCATGCAGACACAATCAAGGACCTTTGAACCAAGTTCTGGCAAATGTTTAGCATCTCCCTACTCACTGTCTCCACCAGAAGGGCTCCCTGCAGAGGGACCTGGCAGGTCATCCTCCCATAGATGCTGAGGATCAAAAGTTCAGGTTCACAGGAGACTGAAACCTCTTGATCTGAATAACAGAGATGTTTGGTTTCGGGCCCAGCTGTGCTTCTGAGTCCCTACTTCCTCTCCCATGGGTTTGTAAGAGTATGGAAATGCACAACTACAACCTGGCAACCTCCCTCTCAGGGGTTCTGGGCTCACAAGAATGCATTTCTCAAATGCAGGATGACAGGTGTGACACTGCTCAACCCACAAACTGACACAAGCCTATGACACAAGTACTTCTCCCTAGTATAGATCTGGGGGAAGAATCTGTTTGGGTCTATGATTAAGGCAATAGAGCTCAGAAGTTACCATAATATCCTTAGTTTCTTTGATCTATTTTTTTCAAAATTCCTTAAAGTAATATCTTTATATAAATCCACTTTACTATTTTATAATAGTTTTTTACTATTCAATGGACTTCCTCCTAATTTTAATCATATGTCAATTCTATGATATGGATGGGTAATGAACACTGTCCCCACTATATAAATGAGAAAACAGAGAGACAGAGAAGATGAATACGTTGCCTAAGTAAATATTTAAATTAAGGATTAGGCGTGAGTGAACCTTAATCCGAATCTTCTGAATTCTAGACGATGTGTTTCCCACCAACTCACATAATTAAACCCATTTATACATAATTCCAGTATGTAAATGAAAATATATTTGCCAACAGATCTTTCATTTTAGTCTTTAATTCATTAACTACCCAATTTTTATTTATCCTTTTCCTCTATGTTATTTGTACTCTACTACATGAATACATATCAGATTTAGAAATGTCAAAACTGCAAAAAGCAAGGAGACCAAACTTAAATCATGGGCTCTCCCAATCTTCATCTATGACTGAGGAAAAATATTGTAACCATACTGTAAACGACTATAAAGAAAATTAGTATAAAGCTTGAGGTTTTGAACTAAGAACTTAAGCTTTTATGTTCCCTAAAGTGTTTAATTTTGGAAATGGTCATATAAATTTTATTTTAGGGACATATATCTGTATAATTTTCATGGAGGCCCTGCTAGAAAATGCAAACATTCCATTATGTCTGACACTTTTCTCCAGTAAAATATTAATAAAAACCATCAAGGACAGAAGCTTCTAAAGTGATCAAATCACCTTAGAGGAGGAGTTGCCATAAAAGGATATTTAGGACTGGTCTGACACTAACAGCTAGATCTCAGGGTGGTTATCAGCTTCCCTTAGTATCACAGCTAGGCCGTGTTATTTCTTGTTGGGTCTAAATCATCTCAGAGTATATTAATACCATACAAGGTCAATTTTGAGAGAAAAACAAGGTCACAGTACCACCCACAAAGCACCAAACATTCTTCTTTCTCAGCTAATATGAGTGACTGCTATTTTTTTTTACCCATCATAGCTAGTCCTCTGCTCCCCTGGGTAATTTTTTAAGAAGCCCTGACATGGAAATGTCTTGTCACCCTTTCTTGAAAATCAGCTTCTGATTCAGAGCAAAATCCCTCTTCCTTAAACTCTCCCCAAAATTGCTTAATATAAGCCCAAATCCCACAATATGTCTTTCTCACACCTTACTGTGTCATCTCATGGTTTTCCAGGTTAGTTTCCCTCACTGCCAAGAGTAACAAGCTCAGCTTGCTCAATGACAGGTAAGATTCTGATGGGCTTTGGTTGAAGGACGTTGACATCATAATACTAATACTTCGACAGTGCTCACTTATCAGCAGATTGTCACATCATCTCACACAGTCCTGTGAAGTGGGTATTACTCTTGTCCATATTTTACAAAGATTAGAGGAGTGACACAGTTATGTCAAAAGATAAAAATCTAAACTTAAATATATGTTTTCTCTTGCCTAAGTCCAAGATCTTTCCACTTCACCACATTGACACATAAATAGACACACTAAATAGACACAGATCATGTTCTTTAAAATGGGACGAATATCAGAAATTTGGATTTGGGCATGTCAGGAAAATCCATTCAATAGTAATTTATTGGTTGCTACTAGGTACAAAGTTGCATGAAGAGATAAACAGGGAATGAGAAAGAAATTTCTTGTCCTCACATCAATTATTCATGTCATTATCAACTCAGTGCTCAACTAGTGACTGCAGTGACAATTCAGAGAAAACAGAAAACATAACTGGGCCCACCAGAAACTTTAAGTTTGGTGAGATAAGAAAATAAGCCACAAAGACCGCTGAACACACACATATATACATACATACACACACACACACACACACACACACACACACACACACACACACCTTTCCATAATATCTTAATTATTAGTATAGGTGACAAAAGCAGGAAAAAGATCACATTAGGTTTATTTCCCAGTTATTTCCTTTTATTGCTCTATGCCTCCTGCCTATCTTCCTTCAAAATCAGCCCCCATTCTCAGATATGGTATACTAATTAGTCACTAATAACTCAGACCAAGAAATATCATTTCTGCCTTATTTTCTTTTCTTGTCCCCTGATATGGACCCCAGACAGTGGTTTTCCCTCACCTGAAATGAAATGGGAGAAAGCCGGACATGGGCTAAGCAAAGTAGTTGATAGAATATTATCTACTTATAGCAAAGTAGCTGACAGGATATTATCTGCTTGTATAGGATATATGTACTTAAGACTGCATAAATAAAAATATTTCATTATTTAATGTGAACAATGCATGCCATCCCTACATAGCGTCTACTTTATCACAGAGGTTATATGCACGTTTCTTAAAAGGAGGATGCTGGAATGATGTTCTAGCATGATCCCACACTAAATGTCATTGCCCACTACCACAACCTACATCGTCAAACCTTGAAAAAGTAGTGAGTCATTAAAGATGCAATTTGTGGTTCTGAGAGTTTCTTCTGTCCTCTTCCTGTGTACACGTCACACTGGGTCTAACCAAAAAAGCAGTGCAGGCATTGACCACATTCTTCACGGCTGATGGACCATCTAGCACAGATTTATCCATTAAGATGATGGGGGTAAACAAGAGGCTTCAGATGGGATGGTTGGGAGATACGTTGCCTGAAGCCAGCGAATCCTCAAAATTTCATCGAGGCTAGTGTATTTATATGCATTTTTCATAATTCATTCAAATTTTCACATGCTTATGTCTGAATCTTCTGAGTGAATTATAATTGTTTTGAGATCAGGGCCTATATATTCTTCTTGGTAGTGTCTTGCATCTAGCTGATATTTGATGATGCTTTTTATATTCAGTGAAGATTGCCTAAGTTTAGCTATAAGTGATGAGTTTCAAGGAGAATTCCAAACTTTTGCTCCAAGTAAATCTTATGTAGTTTAAGTCATAATGCCAAAATTTGGGGCAGAGTATAAAAACTTAAAAAAATAACAGTCATAAGAGTTCCTTTTTAGATAGTGAGTAAATGATGATACAATGTGGTGAGAATTTTATATGTTTTATAATTCAACTAAGTTACAAGAATGAAAACAACAAAAGTCAAAAATAGGTTTAAATACTCAAGAGTTGACTCATATACTCACTTATGGGAGAAATAAGCTAGGGCAGATTTACAACTAATATAATCATAATGTCCCACAATGAAGGATCTATCTATCTATACAGAAGAATGCCATCTGATTTTACTGGTGTTAAATGATTCCAATGGTAAGGTCATACTGTACCATTAAAAACCGACTAGCTTGAAAACACATTCACTTCTTGAATGATAACACCCCACAACCATGTCAACCTAGGAAAATGAGTTTTCACATCTGAATTCTAATGGTATAGCCCCCCTACATTCTTATATTCAAGTATTTTATTCCCAGAACAGTTCATGGAAAGTGGACTATTAAAAAACCTGGTTTATAACATTTTAACTGACCAATGCCATTTTATCTTTCTATATATGGGAACCAACTGCGGTAAAATAAATAATAGAAAACGCTGTGTTAAAAGAGATTTGATAGTTAACTATTATATTTTATTTCCCCATGTTATCTATTTCTTTGTACTTCATGGACACATAAGAGTGAACTCTATTTGATTCTCTGTAAATGTCACAGCTCAGCATTAAAAAAAAATTAAAAAGTGAAAATTTGTACAAACTTTTCCAAATCCTTGGTGAAAACGCAGGGCATAACTATATATGTGTGTGTCTGCCTGCCTGTGTGTTTATAGAGAGAGAAAGAAGACAGAATATAACTGATCTCATAAATATATTTTCTGGGAGTGATTCACAAATAAGTAATCATGATTTTGACTTCCTAATATTCATAGTACATGCATATTGACTCATATGAGTTGTATTCATAATTCATAGAATTAATAAATTTCTAGGTAGCAATGATTTTTTCAGTAAAATTTCTTCATCTTTAATTGTATGTTATTAAGTACAGAAACCTCGTAGTCGTCTGGGCATGGTGGTTCACACCTGTAATCCCAGCACTTTGGGAGGCCGAGGTGGGCAGAGTGCTTGAACCTAGGAGTTTGAGACCAGACTGGGCAACATAGGGAAAACTCGTCTCTACAAAAATTGCAAAAATTAGCTGGACATGGTGTGTAGTTCCAGCTACTCAAGAGGCTGAGGTGAAAGTATCGCTTGAGCCCAGCAGGTCAGGCTGTGGTAAGCTATTATTGTGCTACTGAATTCTAGCCTGGGTGATAGAGTGAGACCCTGACTCAAAAGATGAGAGAGAGAGAGAGAGAGAGAGAGAGAGAGAGAGAGAGAGAGAGAGAGAGAGAGAGAGAGGAGAGAGAGAGAGTGGGGGGAGGGGGGGAGAGAGAGAGAGAGAGAGAGAGAGAGAGAGAGAGAGAGAGAGAGAGAGAGAGATAGAAGTCTATATCTCAATCAAAAAAAA
>CAUYQG010000317.1:0-26145 GCA_963574415.1 Tarsius wallacei
GGGTGGGGTTGGGGGTGGACAAGGGTGTCAGAAAACGAGTTTTCTGTGTTTTGGTAACAGAACGGCTGAATTGAACCGTGCTTCGGGGCGAGGTTTTATTGTCTTTGACAGCCGGAAGCCTGGAGAAATTACGTTCATCCCTTGGTGCTGCTTTTAAGTAACTGTCTAAAGAAATTGTGCTCTTGGCCACAGTGGGGCGGGGAAAGGCGAAAGCGAGGGTTTGGAGACTGATGGTAGCGGAGCGAGGTAACAGTAACTGCTATAGGGAAGCTTGTAACTGCCTGCCGCTCGTTGGATGCACTCCCCGACTGCGCTTTCTGCTCGGCGTCCTCACCCCCCCTTCCACCGCGGGTGCCAGGGTCTGTGCTCTTTGACCAAGATCAGCTACAGCGTGCTTACTCATCCTTTTGTCATCTCTCTCTGTCAAGTACTGGGGGGAGACATCGTGGGGGGGTCAAAGGCTGAAAGAATGGGGTGCCAAGAGTCGTAGGGGTAACTCATATGTTGTAGTGCCAAATCAGAGGGGATGGATAGGTGGCAGCCTTAACAGCTGCAGCCCTTAAGTGACCATGCGTCAGATTGAGGCTTAAAGTCACTAACTGTCCCATGCCCAAATGCCATTATGGAACCTGGAATTAGCCTTAGTTGGCAGCCAGAATGCGTGCTCTTGCTTTTCTCTCTTGTCTTAATTTCCTCCTTTGCGTCTTAGAGAGTGGGACCGTGACTTCAACCCAAGACAGTGACCTAAAGATCCTGACTTATTTATCCCTTTAAATTTTTGAAATGGTGGTTCTAGTCTTTAGTGAGCAAGTCTAGTGTTTTATCACTGTTATGCCGAAGAAGTTGCTTATGCCCAGTTGAAATCCATTCTGTTTTACTTTCCTTCTATTCGGCGTCCTCCTGTAGACCTAGAAGTAACAGGCCACCCCTTAGCCTTTTCTTCACATTTATTTTAAACTGCTGCTTGTTAAATACTATGCTAACTTGATCTCTGGTGAGATCAAGCAACTTTTAGTCACTGTTTTCTTTGGTTTGCTCATGGCATGTCATATTTCTGCAATCTACTCCATTTTTTTCGTATTTATTTTCAAGTGTAATAATCATGATTAAAGCAAAACATTTTGGAGAAGTTAAGTTGCTCTCAATCTTGCATTTGACTTTAAAGTTGTTTACCTTTACTATGAGCCAGGATAATTTGTAATTTTGGTAGGGTCTTTATTGCCGGGTGTAGAGGGGGGTTGTTTTTTTTGCCAGCATGATTGTATATACTATGCAATATTCAGACTTCAAGAGTTTACTTATGCATTTGCTTGCAGATGGTGCTGTGCTAGAGAAATTTGAGTTCATGTGTTTCTAGGTTGTGATCATTTGTCTTGCTGAGCTGTTTTGTCCTATTGACTGGAGGTAAAGAGTTATAGGAAAAGGTTCTACATCTTTCATAGAATGCTCTCTCTGTTAAATATTTATGCCTGTTTGACTACTAGAGTATTTGTCATTGTTACTTTGTCACATTACAAACTGTATTTTAGAAGTTTGCCTTAACTAAAACTACAAAAATGCCATGATTGTTTTACTACTTGACTTTCAAGTTCAGTATTTTTTGAAAATATTGATAGAACTACCAGTAGGGAAAATACAAATCTAAGATAATTCATATAATTGCCCATACTCTTCGAGTTATTCACAGTGTTAAAACTTTTAAGGATGTCACCTATAACTCAGTGTGGCTTTCAGGGATTGTTTTGGTGGTGGCCAGATGTACCAACTCACATGCATTCCATTGTTTGTACCACAACCAACCAAGTAGCCTCACATTAGGAGGTAACTAAACTTAATCAAGTTAAGTTGTAATCTCAGGTAAGCTGTCTTCATTCTGTTGCATCTTTCTTTCACTGGAATCTTACACAGAAAGCTTTGGTAATCTAGCTTACCGTTAGATCATAATCAAAAGCTGTCATAGCCTCTTATGTAGAGAGCTGTTTGTCAAGCCTCTTACATATGATTAACAAGAGGGATGGGATCACAGGCACGTGAAGATCATAGGGAGTGAAATGAAACAACTGTGTGGTTTGATAAAAGGCAATTCAGCAAAAGTACTCAAATTATTACCTTGTCAAAATGTTCTAGGTAGTATTTAGATACTTCATAAGGAAAGATGTTATTAAATATTTGGTTGTTCCCAATAGAACACAATCAAATTGTATTCTGACTTATTGTCTATTTTTAAGTTATCCTGTCTGAGTTTTTTTGACACATTTTGCTGAAAAACTGAAAGGTTACAAACAATTGTTGCCATATATAAAATCTACCAGTATGTGAAATTGTATATTCAGGTACTTAATCTGATGTTATATAGTAGTCCTGTAGTGACCACTTTGTATTGAAACTTGAAATTGCTGTTTCCAGTCTCATTGTTCTGTATAAGAGCATAATCAGAACTAGAATGTGTGGTTATAACTTTCTAATGCCAAATGTTGTTTTGTTGTACATATAGGTTATATCTGTCTGTACTTCATCACCCCAAAAAGAAACCCTGTACTTATTAGCAGTCAGTCCCCCTTCTCCCTTCCCCTTAACCGCTAGCGACCCCTAGTCTCCTTTCTATGTCTATGAACTTACCCATTTGAACATTTCATATAAATGGGATCATACATATGTGGCCTTTTGTGAATGGCACCTTTCAATTAGTGTAATGTTTTCAGGTTTCATCCATGTTTCAGTACTTCTTTCTTGTTTACTGCCGAATAATACTCCATTATGTGAGCATAGCACATCTTTTTCTGTTATTTGTCTGTTGGATATGTGAGTTGTTCCTAGTTTTTGGCTATTAAGAATAATAGTGTTTGAGCATTCCTGTACAAGCTTTTGTGTAGACATATGTTTTCATTTCTCTTGGGTATATCTCTAGTAGTATGATTGCTGGGTCCTATGGTTTCTCTATATTTAACATTTTGAGGAACTGTCACTGTTTTCCAAAGCAGCTGCACCATTTTACATTCTCATCAGTAATGTATGAAGGTTTACATTTCTTCACATCCTCACCAACACTTGTTATTGTCTATCTTTTAGAGAATGTGACATGGTATCATATATGATCAGCAAATGATTTCTTCCATCTGTGGATTGCCTTTTCACTTTTTTGATGGTGTCTTTTACAGCAAAATGGTTTTAATTTTGAGGTCCAATATACTTATTTTTTGTCACTTGTGCTTTTGGTGTCGCATCTAAGAAACCATTGTCTAATCCAAGGTCATGTAGATTTACTACTGTTTTCTTCTAGATGCTTTATACTTTTATCTCTTACATTAGGTCTGTTACCTGTTTGTAGTCATTAGTTGTGCGTGGTGTGAGGAGGGGTAGAACACTATACTTTTGCATGTAGATTTCAAGTTGGCTTGGCCTCTTTTGTTAAGAGACTGTCCTTTCCTTATTGAATTTCCTTGTCAAGAATTAAGTGACCACAAATGTAAAGGTTTATTTCAGGACTCTCCCATTTTATTCATCTATATGTCTATCCTTATGCCAGTCCTGTATAATCTTGATTAGTGCCGTTTTGTAGTCGGTTTTGAAATAGGGACATATGAATCCTCTAACTTCATTCTTTTTTCAATACTGTTTTAGCTATGCTGAGTCACTTGCATTTTCATATGAATTTTAGAACTAGATTGCCAGTTTCTGCCCTAAAAGCAACTGGGATTCTGATAGGGCTTAAAGTTTTGCAAATATCTTTTAATATCTGCTCCTGAATTAATTCCATTACAGTATTATTTTAATGAAGTATATGATGAAAATTCAGCCTTGGTTGAATTGGGAAGGGGGGGTATTTTAATAGCATTTTCAAATAATTGTGGTTATTCTTTGATACTCACCAAAACTCTTTAAGTGATGTGCCATATACAATCTGAAATCATATTGATGAATTTGTCCTACCTACTCTGTTACATTAAATTCCATTGGTTTCTTTGCACTTTGAGTGGATCTTCTACTCATACCTGACTTTGTAGCCTCAGACATTGGTCATTTGAAAAATACTGGTTCACTGTTATGCAGAGCTGTAGACACTGTTATGTGTCTACAGGTTGACACATTTTTAATATACAATTTTTTAAATCACATTTTTTAATATCCCCACCAATCTCAGCAAAGCCTAAGTGTTGCGACATTGTTATGCTCACCATGAGTGGTGCAAGTTTTCCAAAAATTCTAATTTTCCCCTTGAGTTCAATTTTTGTGTGTGTGGCTATATGCTACCAGTTTTTACTTGACTTGACAATCTTATTTCTTTAATTTTCAAGGAAATACCTGCTAGATACCCACATTTGAAGTAAAGGTATTTTGTCATCATTCTTGCAAGTAAAAAAGGTGTTCCATGATAAAAGTGGCCAGTTCAGATGACTTTGCAAATGATTGCACGGGTGCTTTCTTGGAGACAACCATCATACTTCAGTATGTAGCAGAGGTGCTCTTTGTATACATCCTATTTTGTCACGCAGAATACTAAAAAGACATGTACCTAAGGGCCAAGATTTAATAAAATTGTATTGCTTCTTTAAGGACATTGTTACATGAAAACAGCTTCCTTTCCTTCCCCCTCCCCCCCGTGAGTGCATGGTTGTGGAGAATACAATGACTTACGGCTCAGTTTTTAACTGAGTTGGAGTCTCATTATGTCACCTTGGCTGAAGTGCAGTGACTGATCATGGCTCACCGTAGCCTCAACCTCCTGGGCTCTGGCAGTCTTTCTGCCATAGCCTCCCAAATAGCTGGGACTACAGGAACGTGCCACCATGTCCAGCTAATTTTTTTATTTTTATTTTTGTAGAGACGAGGTCTCGCTATGTTGCTCAGGTGGGTCTCAAACTCCTGACCTCAAGTAATCCTCTCTCCTTAGCCTCCAAAAGTGCTGAGATTACAGGCCATTGTGCCTGGCCTTAACTACTGTTTTGATGCATGCTAACGGGTGCCACACTAGCAGTTTTACCCACCATTGCTTTTGCACCTTTAGTACAAATGGGAACTTAGTGGAAAAGTCAGATGACATCTTAATGTTGTCATGAAGATAGTTTTGAGCTCATGAGCCCCCTGAAAAGGTTTGGAGGGATTCAAACTTTGGGGATCCAACTGAACTGTTGTATACGAGGATCTTGCTACTCGCTGTTGTGTGAAATTGAATTGGGAGTGGCTGCATCCTTTTAGAAGAGTCTCCTAGGAGAGACCCTTTAGCGTTTTATATGACAAGGATAGTGAGGCAGGAAAGAACTTGGCATGGTTGAGAGTGGAAGGAAGCATGGGAGTGGCTAGAGCATAATGAGATGGGAGTAGGAAGTGAAATTGGAAAGGTAGTCAGGAGCTGCAATATGCAGGCGGGGTCTTGTAGTACTTTAGGAAATCATTCTGAGAAGTAAGCAGTGAGTTACAAAAGGATTGGGAGAATTATGATATCTGTGTGCCTGCTAGCTTGGCCTCTGATTGTGGTGCATTTTTTGGGTGAGTTGTGTTTGGACCTGGTGATGGTAAGGCTCCCAAAGAGTAATAAAAATTGCCAGAGGTGGCAGCATACCGGGACCCATACATAGATAATGTAGCTTTTAAATCCATGTATCAGGATGTAAGCAGGAAAAGTTGAGTAAAAACAGCAACCATTTTACCTGTGATTATGGAAATCATAACTGTACAATGCTTTTCTTGGGTCAAGTTCTAGAGTAATGAGTTAATAACTTTAATAGCGTCCATGACTGGATTATTATTATTATTATTGTAGTTGCTTAAATAAATCAGAATTGAACTTGGGTATGATTGTTAGTTATTTGGATAAGTCACAACTGAACTTGGACATAATTGTGCAAGTGGGAGCATTATGAAATCTTCAATGGTCACATTTGAAAGAACCTTTATTCTTAGTACTAATTTATTATGAAGTATCAAATTAAGTCTTAGTGTTAATGTTACTCTGTCTTAACGTCAGATTGTTAATAACTGAGAATGCAAACTGCTGAGTACTTTTAATGTGAATTGTTTGGTTTAGGAATATAATTTAATACATCAAACATAAAAGTCTTGGAATACTATTTTAGTATTTTACCTTTCTTAAATGTATATTGGGCTTCTGACTCAAAAAAGAGTTATTTGTATGATTGGAATTTTAAATTTAAATTGGTATTTGTTTAGAATAGGAAGTGCTAGAAGCCTTTGTATTGTTTTCTTACAGGCAAGTTTAAAAAGAGGGCAATTTAAAAATGCAGCAAAATTAACTCCTAGGTGTCCTGCTTGCTTGGTTTGTTTGTTTTTGTTGTTGTTGTTGTTGTTGTTATTTTTTGAGTTGGAGTCTTACTCTGTTGCCCAGACTGGAGTGCAGTGGCCGCTCCCAGCCACTGCAGCCTCGACCTGCTGGGCTTCAGCTATCCTTCCGCCTCAGCCTTCCAAGTAGCTGGAAATACAGGCGTGCGCTACCACGTCTGGCTTTTTTTTTTTTTTTTTTTTGATTTATTGTAGAGATGAGGTCTCGCCAAGTTGCCCAAGCGGGTCTCGAACCTGCGGGCTCAGGCAATCCACTCACCTCAGCCTCCCAAGGCGTGGGATTACAGGCTGAGCCACCAAGCCCGGCTGGTTTGTATTTTATCTGTAATATAATTGAGTCTCCCCCCTCCCCATTTCTCTTTTTTTTGTGCTTGCTTGTTTGCAGAAAGACTCCTCAGAGACTTGAAACAGAAGTTGATATTTTTTGCAAGCTATATAACCCTGCCTTTGCAAGATTTAAGTCGATGGAATGATAACTACATGATAGCATAGTACATAATTTGTGAACAGGGATGCAAATACTGGCTTTTACAGTTAATAAAGTTTTATGAAATTAAGGTGCTTTTTTCTAAGATTTATGTGTCTTAGATACAAATGCACCTGGCTTATATTTTGCTGGTTTTAAAATCTAAATCATGTTTGGAATTTGTTTTAAAGAGGACATTTTAAAATGTGAGTTCTCTTTGTTTTTGTGATTTTTTTTTTTTTTTTTTTTTTTTTTTGAGTTGGTGTCTCACTCTGTCTTCCAGGCTGGAGTGCAGTGACACGCTCACGTCCATCACAGCCTTGACCTGCTGGACTCAGGCAATCCTTCCACCTCATCCTTCCAAGGAAGTAGCTGGAACTATAGACACATGCCACCACACCTGGCTAATTTTTCTTGTTTATTGTAGACATGAGGTCTTGCTAAGTTGCCCTAGCTGGTCTTGAACCCTTGGGTTCAGGCAGTCTTCTCATCTCAGCCTCCCAAAGTGCTGGGATTATAGGCATGAGCCATCGCACCTGGCTGTCTTTTGTGATTTCTGTGAATGGTTAAATAGCATAAAGGGCAAAAAGTACCATGGTGGCTATGCTACCATAGTTGGCTGTGTTGAAAGTGAGAAAACACTGGAATTTCCAATCTGTCTTCTAGGAAATTTCTTTGATTGTAGTATAGGGAATCTCTGACCTGGCTCCTATGACCCTGTTTACACCAGGGGGGCAGGAATGCCTGATACTGATATCTGAGAGCTGCGCAAAGATTTTGGACCAGAGCATCACTTAGGTTGCTCTTGGAGGAGAGAAAGGAAGGCGACAGGAATCTAAGCCACAAACATAAAGTCTTGTGTTTACATTTCAGCAAAAAAATCACCTGTGTACACAGAGGCTGAGAGACCTGGGTTGCTTTCCTAGGGATTTTAGTTGACTGTATTTTCATTGTTAATCAACTCAGCTGAACACTCAAACACGGGTAGAGCATACTCTCTGGTTGTGTATGTCGTATGTTGAGGAACACTGCCAACCTAGAGAAGAGTTTCTCAACTTGGAATTCCTAAGCTCTCCCTGAAATCGTGTACATGTTTTCTGGAGGAGACTAGAACTTTTATCAGCTATACAGGATTATGGGCCCCCAGAAGATTGAATCACTGAAACAATTGGTGCGTTTTCTAGTGTTACATGGCGTTCAGATAGGTGTTCATTAAATGTTGGAATAAATTAAATTAAATTAAATTAAGTCTCTACTTTGTACCAGTCACAAAGGCTAAGGCAGTTATAATCCTTGCCTTTAAGGAGCTTCAATCTATTAAGGGAGCCACAAGAAATAGTTATTACTACTGACAACAATTGTTGGTGTTTTTGAAGCATTTACTGATATGAGGGCACCATCTTAATGTACATGTATTAACTGTTTAACAGCCCTTAAAGTCTATGGAGTAGGTACAGTTACTATACTTATTTTGCAGACCAAGAAACTGAGGTACAAAAAGATTACATGACTTGCCCAAGGTCAAACAGTTACTAAGGAGCCAGGATTTAAACTCGGGCAGTGGCTCCAGAGCTGACTGTCTTTAACCAGTTGCTGCACAGATTTTTAAATACAATTGGGATAAGTGCTTGCGAGAAATAATCAAAGGGAGAGCCAGCTTGGCCATGGTGGAGATGTGGGGGGGAGGGTAGAAGAACTGTCTCTTAAAAAAGCAGTGTGGCTCTCTAGCGAACCAGGAGAAAGGTGAGACGTGAGGGGAGAGGAAGTTGAGACTTAATCTGTGTGCTCGTTGTCTGTCAAGAACAGCTTTGTCTGCCCTGTTGAAAGTGTTAAACTTTTTCCTAGAAATAGTGGGAAGACACTGAAGGGTTTTAAGCAACAAAGAAGGTAATGATCTATACCAGAGATTGGCAGACATTTGCTGTGAAAGGCCAGATAGTAAATATCAAGCTTTGCAGGCCATGTGGCCTGTTGCAACTTCTCAACTTTGCCTTTGTAGCATGAAAGCAGCCATAGACAATACATCAACAAATGGGTGTGGCTAAGTACCAGTAAAACTTTATTTATGGATAGATCACTCACATTTCATCTGATTTTCACATATTATGAAATACTGTTGATTTTTTTCCAACCACTTAAAAATGAAAAAAACCACTTTTAACCAATGAGCTGTACAAAAACAAAACAAGCTATGGGCCAGATTTGGCCCTTGTTCTGTAGTTTGTTGATCTTGTCTTGTATACTCCAGAAGACTCCTTCTACCGTTCTGTGAAGAAGATAGAGATAGTAAGGAAGTAGAAATGGGAAGACTAGCAAGGTGTCGTGGGTTAGTTAGTATAGTGTAGGTGAGATGAAGAGACACACATTTGAGGTTTAATTAGAGAAAGAATGGACAAGACTTTGTGATGTAGAAACTGTTAAGGATAACCTTTAGATTTCTGTGCTACTACTAGCTAAAATGAGAAATGGCAGAACAGGACCACATTTAGAGGATGAACCAGATTCATTTACACACCTACCAAGTCCACATATTTGCCTTGCTTTCTGGCTAAGAGGCCCTCGCGCGACCCACACAGTTCCTGTGGTCCTAGAGACAGGTGGCTGTGCCTGCAACTAGGGTTCTGAGGGTTTGCTGCCCCTGGGTCTTTGTGTCACCCAAGGATATGAGCCAGCATACCCTCACACACTGCAGGGTTATTGCTCTGGAGACAAATGAGGCTGTAGGACCCAGGAGGCCCCACACACTCAACACTGCCCACTCATATCTAAGTACAAGGATGTTTTTGTCATTCCTGCTGGGGGAGAATGGGGAATTGGGCTCTAGACATTTTTGTTTGGCATAACTGCTACAGAAGTGTATTGATATGTTTTATAATAATAAATTGCATTCTTAATCTAACCATGTTTCTGGATAG
Source organism: Tarsius wallacei (assembly GCA_963574415.1). Classification (NCBI taxonomy): domain Eukaryota; kingdom Metazoa; phylum Chordata; class Mammalia; order Primates; family Tarsiidae; genus Tarsius; species Tarsius wallacei. Next base: position 9,679 of record CAUYQG010000317.1, read on the forward strand.
ACAGGATCCTCAAAAATGGACTGTGCACAAAAAGAGCCTGCCTTTCATATTTTTTAGACCTCTATGGAAGTCCTTCTAGAGCTAAATTTATACAAGCAGAATACTCCTATTCCCTTAAACTGCGAAGGGGGACCCACCCCTCATTGTGTATTTATTCATACATGTTTAAATTTATGTCACCTTCATAGTCCTCTCTGATGTAATACACCTACCAAGACTTTTTCCACTGCTGAAAACAGTTCTTGAACTTGTCAGTTTTTATGCCTTTTAATGCTTCTTCCATTTTTTTTTTTGTTTCACCTCTTTCACATTGGCAAAACATTTCCCTTTGAGAGCTTTTTTTCATCCCGGGAAACAACAAAAAAAGGTCACTGGGATGAGATCGGATGAATAGGGAGGGTGGAGCACGGGGATCATGCCGTTTTTTTTTTTTTTGGGTCAAAAACTACTCAACACTCAGCACGGTGTAGGCAGGTGCATTGTCATGTAGAAGAACTAGTAACCTGGACGTTTCTTCTGCAAATTGTGACTCAACCTCCTCAAAACATTCACATAAAACTTCTGTTGACCGTTTGATCTGAAGGAACAAATTTTGAGCCAGGCTCGGTGGCTCAGCCTGTAATCCCGCATTTTGGGAGGCTGAGGTGAGTGGATTGCCTGAGCCGGCGGGTTGGAGACCCGCCTGGGCAACTTGGAGAGACCTCATCTCTACAATACATCAAAAAAAAATCAGCCAGGCGTGGTAGTGCGCGCCTGTAGTTCCAGCTACTTGGAAGGCTGAGGTTGAAGGATCGCTGGAGCCCACCCAGTCTGGGTGACAGAGTGAGACTTCAACTCAAAAAAAAAAAAAAAAATTTGAGTGTACTACAAGGGGTCCATCCCCCCGCCCCCCCAGAAAGAAAAATTCTGGGCTTTTTTTGGATCCTCCCTCATATGCTGTAGAGTAGCATTGTCCAATAGAAATATAACCCACATGTGATTTTAGATTTTTCCAGTAGCCACATTTTAAAACAAAGGTTTTTAAAAAGGTAAAATTAATGTAATAATATATTTAATTTAGCCCAGTCTGCTCAAAATGCTATCATTTCAATATGTGATGGATATTGAATATTTTTACATTTTTCCACACTTTGATCTTAGAAATCCTGAGTATATTTTACATTATGACATATCTCAATAAGAACTAACTGCATTTCAGGCACTCACTATCCATGTATGACTACCGGCTACCATGTTGGACAGCCCCGGTATGGTGAGGAGTGAATTGGTGTTGATAAATTAGGTCAGATCAGATTTTTAAGAACTTCTAAAGAAATAATCTTTATAAATATGGATATTTTTAGCCACACAGGGGATTAATGAATTTGCTTTATTTTATATCACATTGTCCTCATACTTTTACTTCTAGTTTTGATCAATCTTAAATTTCATACTCTTTAATATGTTGAAGGTTGTGTTATAATTTGAGAATTTCTCTTTGCCTTTCTCTCTTTCCCACCCTCTCACCTCTCATCCCCAACCTCCTCCCCAGTTTTGTACTCTAGTAAAAATCAGTCTTTGTGTTTCCAAACATTTAATTTCCTGCAGTTTACAGGCCTGTCCTCTGGCCTTCCAACTTGGCTTTATCACTAAACTATCGAGATGACTATTCTATTTTTAAACTCTTTAGGGAAACTCTCCTGTGGCCTTTTTGAGTAGCACTTTTTTTCCTTTTAGTTTAATAAACCTGGCAATTAATAATAAATCTTAGCCAGGCGTGGTGGCTCACTCCTGTAATCCCAGCACTTTGAGAGGCTGAGACAAGATGATTGCCTGAGCCCACAGGTTCAAGACCAGCTCAGACAACATGGTGAGACCTCATCTCTACAGGAAATTTTTTTAAAAATTATCTGGACGTGGTGGCTCACACCTGTAGTTCCAGCTACTTGGAAGGCTGAAGTGAAAGGATCACCTGAACCCTGTAGGCCAAGACTACGGTGGCTGTGAGCATGCCACTGCACTGCAGCCTGGGTGATAGAGTGAGACTCCGACTCAAAAAAATAGTAGTAAGTCTTCATTTATGTAACTCAGTCCTTCATGTTATATAATTAAACTTATTTCTTCTTTTGTCCTCACTGGAATATATCTGGTAGCATAATAACAGGCAATAGTAGGTACCCAATAAGTATTTGAATGAGTAATAATTTTATGAACCAGTTTTACTTAGTCTGCTTTGTCTTTGTAATAATAATAATTGCACCTCAATTTTTTCTATCTTTTTTTCTACCATGATTTTTAAAATCGGGGAAAGATTATAAGAAAGAACAAGATGATGTCAACCTGGTTAACTCATAGGAACAAGTGAGCAAATTCATGAGAAAATGTTTTGTAAACTAACAGTGTCTCACCTGTAGGTTCTGTTAAATAATTAAGATCTGTATGATCTGTAGCAGATGCTCTTACCTAACTGTATGCTAGTGATGTGAGGATGAGTATCATATTAGACTCCTGCAAGTACCTTTTCAAAACACAGGGAAACTTATGCACCCCTGTTAAAATTAAAATGCTGTAGTGTGTTTTTTCAAAACACTTTATTGGTGACCCTGAGAGAGAGAAAGAGAGAGAGACATACACATACACAATCACCCCTCCCCCTCAAAAAAGCAATAACGACCAGTCCTCCCATGTTTTTTACTATGTGGGAGCTTATGATTGTTAAGTATATAATTGGCATTGTGTATCATGTAAGGAACACATTGTTAAAGGCACTTCTATACAGTTATTCCAGCCCTTTTAACAATAGTGATATATTCAGGTTTCAGTCCATTTGTAATTCTGCAGTGTTTTCTGCTGTTTGCAATCCAAGTCTGTGTTATTCGTGTCTGTTCTATTGTTGGCTGCCAACAAAGCACCCTCTTAAGTATTCCTGTCCTTGCCTGGTTAACTGTCTTGAACCTGCAGACTGCAGCAGAGATGATGATGTGCCAGTTCCAGACTTTAAGCCTTAAGAAGATGGCAGCTTCTACTTTTGTGTTCTTGGAGCCTCAAGGTACATGCAAGGAAACCTTAGAAGAAGACATGTGAAAAGAGCAAAGGCCCAACCCTCCCAGCTGAATAGCACTAGGCAAAAGAGTGACTACAAGTGAGCTCAGCCTTGACTGTAGAAACATGAGCAAATGGAATGGTTGATTTCAGTCACCAAGTTTTTAAACAGTAGTTTTCTACTTTAGGGGTTTGTGTATTTATTGTTGTATTTGTTGATTTTTTAATGTTATTTTGAAGCATTAGCTTAAACGGTTGCTATATATCACCTTAATTTTAGATTAATTTATTACATAGAGTTGTGGAAACACTTTCTCCTGATTATTTCTAAGAGCAGTTACCAATAGTAGTATTAGTAAAAGATTTATTGAGCATTTGTTATGTATCAGATGTTCTCTTATTTTCATTCAATCCTCACAACTGACTGGGCAAGGTAGCTCACACCTGTAATCCCAGCACTTAGGGAGACTGAGGCAGAGGACTGCTTAAGCCCAGGAGTTAGAGACCAGCCTAGGCAACGTGATGAAACCTTGTCTATATAAAAATTAGCCAAATGTGTTCACCTGTAGCAGCAGCTGCTCAGGAAGCTAAAATGGAAGGATCACCTGAATCCTGGAGGTCGAGGCTGTAGTGAGCCATGATGGTGCAACTGCACTTCAGCCTGGGTGTCAAAGTGAGAACCTGATTGAAAATAAATACATAAATAAAAATGAATTCTCACAACCACCCTATGAAGTAGATACTATTAATCTCTCCATTTTACAGATGAGGAAACAGACTCACAAAAACTGCCTAAAGTCACATAGCTAATAATCACCATTCCATACTGCTTAGTAAAAATTAGTAAATGCCTTGGCTTCCTTTAAAAAAAACAAACAAACTTGTCTTTGTCTTTCTTTTTCTTAAATAAAGTTTATTGAGGCATAATTTTTTATCCATTTTAAGTGTAGAGCTGGGTGAGTTTTGACAGATTTATTCACCTGTATAACCTCCATCCCAATCAAAATATAAAACATAGGCAACCCCTTCAGGTCCCCTCCCACTGTGGGAGCTTTTCTGTCCTCTCAATAAATCCTGCTTTATATATATATATATATATTTCCATTATTCTAGAAAGTTTCTTCATGCTCCTTTTAGGTCAGTCCCTCATACCCTATTCTCACTCGCGGCAAGCACTGATCTGCTTTCTATCACTGTGGCTTCGTTTTTCTTATTCTAAAATGTCACATAAATTGAATCATATACTCATTTTTTGTCTGTCAATAAGCCTGTTTTTGAGATTCATCCATGATGTTGTGTGTAAGTAGTTTCTTTTATTGCAGAGTAGTATTGTATGAATTTACCATAATTCGTTTATCTGATTGCCTATGTGTGAACATGTGAGTTTGTAGTATTTATTAAAAGTAAAGCTGTTCTGAGCAGTGATAAAAGTCTTTGTGGACATACAGTTATTTTTCTTTGGTAAATACCTAGGAGTGGGATCGCCGAGTCACATACATGTTAAGTGTATCCTTTTATGAGAAACTACCGACTGCTTTCTAAAGCACATTTGTACCATTCAAACTTACACCAGCAACAGATGAGAGAGTTCTAGTTGCTACCTGCCCATCCTCACCGATACTTGGTATTGTTGTCTTTCTATCTTCAGCTATTCTCATATGGTGGGTTATAGTTTTTTTTGTTTTTATTTTTGTTTTTGAATTGGAGTCTCACTCTGTCACCCAGACTGGAGTGCAGTGGCATGCTCCCGGCCACCGTAGCCTCGACCTGCTGGACTCCAGCGATCCTTCTGCCTCAGCAGGTTATAGTTTTATTTGACGTTTCCCACTGGCCTAATACCTATTGTCATTTTAATATATTGTGTAGTGTCTGTTCAAGTCTTTTGCCTATGTTATTGGATTCTTTTAATTGAGTTATATATTCTGGATAAAAGTCTTTTTCCAGAGAGAGACAGAAAAATGAATATTTTCTCCTAATCTGTGGCTTCCTTTTTCATTTTACTGTGTTTAAATGAGCAGAAGTTTTCATTTTAATGAAACTCAGTTATCAAATTTTGTTGTTTGTGGTTTATTTTGTATTATGTAAGGAATCTTTGCTTATCTGTAGATCATAAAGATTTTTTCACATGTTTTGACTAGAAGTTTTATAACTTTAGCTTTTAAGTTTAGGTCTGTGATCCATTTCTAGTCAGTGTTTGTGTATGAGGTAAGGGTGAAACTTCTTTTTTTAAAAAAAAATTGGAGGTATAATTTACATACAGGAAATGTCTCCTTTCTGCTGTAGGGTTCAGTGAGTTTTGGCAAACACATAGTTACGTAACCACAACCACAGTCAGGATATTGAACAATTCCATCAACCCAAAAAGTGCCCATGTGCCCCTCTGTTTTCTTTCCCTATAGTTTTGTCTTTACCAGAATGCCAAATAAATGGAATCATTTATATGTAGCTTTTTGGGTATGACTACTTAGCATAATATGTTAGAGATTTATTCATGTTGGTATATCAATATTTCGTTCCTTTCTAATGCTGAGTAGAACAGTTGACTTTTGGAACAAGAGTCCTGTATGGGTTCCTGTCTCCCCGCCCAAACCAAACAATGGTGGAAAATACAGTTTTTCAGAGATACAAAATCTGTGTGTGCTCAGGGCTGACTTTTCATACAAGGCTCACTACGACTTCAGTATGCCCAGGTTTTGATGTACTCAGGTCCTGAAATCAATCCCTCTTGTATACGACTGTATTTCTTTGTGTGATTTAACATAATTTGTTTATCCATTCACCTGTTGCAGGTCATTTGATTTGTTTACACTTTGGGGAAATTATGAATAAAGCCACTATAAACACACACATACAGGCTTTTGTGTAACCATACATTTTCATTTCTTTTGGAATGGATTGCTGTGTCGTACAGTAAATGCAGGTTAAACTTTTTAAAGAAACTACTAAATTTTTTCTCAAAGTGGCTGTACCATTTTGCATTCCCACCAGCAATGGGTGAGAAAATCAGTTGCTATACATCTTAGCAAGCACTGGAATGAATGGCCAGTATTTTTTATTTTATCCATTTTAATTAGGTGTGTGGTATCTCACTGTGATTTTAATTTGCATTTTCCCCAACAGATAATGATGTTAAGAGTCTTTGATGTTAAGAGTCTTTAATATGGCCAGGCTCAGTGGCTCAGCCTGTAATCCCAGCACTTTGGGAGGCCGAGGTAAGTGGATTGCCTGAGCCCGCGGGTTTGAGACCCTCCTGGGCAACTTGGTGAGACCTCATCTCTACAATAAATAAAAAATTAGCTGGGTGTGGTAGCGCGTGCCTGTAGTTCCAGCTACTTGGAAGACTGAGGCGGAAGGTTCGCCGGAGCCCAGCAGGTCGAGGCTACGGTGGCCACTGCCCTCCAGTCTGGGTGACAGAGTGTGAGACTCCAACTCAAAAAAAAAAAAAAAAAAAAAGAGTCTTCAATATGCTGATTTTCCATCTGAATGTTTTCTTTGTTAAAAGTGTTCAAATCTTTTTTTTTTTTTTTTTTTTTTTGGAGTAGGAATATCACTCTCTTGCCCAGTCTCTGGAGTACAGAGGCTCACTCACCGCCACCTCACTCATGGCCACCTCACTCACGGCCACCCCAGCATTGACCCTCTGGGCTCAGGCAAGCCTTCCACCTCAGCCTTCCAAGTAGCTGGAACTACAGGCATGCGTTACCACGCCCAGCTAATTTTTTAAATTTATTGTTAAAGACAAGGTCTGGTCAAGTTGTCCAGGCTGGTCTCGAACAGTCCTCTCACCTCAGCCTCTCAAAGTACTGGGCCTGAGCCCAGCTTGAGCCACCACACCCAGCCTATCTTTTGCTCTTAATTGTTAAGTTTCTTATATATATTCTGAATACATGTCCTTTGTCAGATAATGTGTTTTGCTCATTTCTTCTTAGGTGTGTGGCTTGTCTTTCATTCTTTAAACAAGCATCTTTTTTAGAGCAGTTTTCAATTTTGATGAAGTTCATTAGTCATTTTTTTTCTTTTATGGATTGTGCTTTTGCTTTTATACCTGAGAAATCTTCATCCAACTTAAAGTCACAAAGATTATTTTTCTATTTTTTTATTTTAACAGCTTGATAGTTCAGATTTTACTTTCAGGTCTATGATCCAATTTTGATCCTATACTTTTTTATAGGTTGCAAATCAGGTTTTCTCTCTTTTTTTTTTAATATCGACATCCAATTGTTGCAGCACCATTTGTTTAAAAAAAGACTATTCTTTCTCCCTTGAATTATCTTTGCAGCTTTGTTGAAAATCAGTTGATCATACATATGTATGGATCTATTTCTGGAGCCTATATTTTCTTCCATTAGTCTCTGTCTGTCCTTATGCCAATACCACACTGTCTTAATTACTGTAGACTCCTAGTAAGTCTTGAAATCAAGTACATACTTTGTTTCTTAAATTTTTCTGATTTTTTAAAGAGATGAATCTTTCTTTTTTTTTTTTTTTTTTTTCTTTTTTGGTTTTGTAACAAGCACCTGTATTGAAGTGGGTTTTTAAAATATCCAGTTTTGTTTTCTAGTCCTTTTTTTAGAATTTCATTCTGATCTTCTTAGTGTTTCATCCTATGTCCCTCCCCTGCGCTGAAAAAACCTCCAGTAGCTTTCATTGCAAGATAAAATTGAAAATCTTAACTTTTTTTTTTTTAAAGACACTTAAATGGGTACGGAGAGTATTTGACTTTTCACAATTAGTGCCTTTTTCCCCGTTAAAATTACAGGGTCCTTGTAGGTTTCAATCAGGTATATTACACTAACATCTTTTTGAGAATTACGCATGGAGTAGAACTTAGATTAGTGTTTGTGGATTCAAGGTGTTGATCATAATTTAAGAAAAGCTTAACTGACTTTGGGAATGAGGTACAGAATTGAGTAACTATTTACTGAACATATGATAGGTGCCAGGCACTGTGATTTCATGTAATCATCATGATGCACAAGGATTTTGCGGCCCAGAGAGCTTAATTTCTCCAGGGATACAGGTGGGATTCACAACATAATCTTGAATTCAAATCCTAAACCTTTACCCACTGTCCTGTTTCTACTATTATGTTTCTGAAGCCAGAGTGTGTTATAAATTTAATTTGCTTATATCCCCTGCCCAAGAAAGCTGCAGTTAACAAATTATGTGCCTTGAAACAAAATGGAGTCTTAGAAGTGGGAAAAGATGTTAATATTTTTTATTTTTGCTCTTTGAAGATTACCAAAATTATTCCTTTATTTACTTGAAATTTATGCTGATCTACAGTTTATGTCAGATACTAGCAGCAGACCTTGTATCAAAATATGTTGTAAGTATAAATGATGCCTTTGATAATCTCTTTGGAAACTCAAGTATTTTGCTGAAGTCTTTAGCAGACTTCATAAATTAATTCCACTAAATTATTAATAATTATTTTGATGACTTTTTTCCTTAGTAATGGAGTATTTCATGTTTGGGAATTTGGCGTGCAGGTTCATGCTTGAGTTTTTCTTGCTTCCTCTGTCATTCTCCCATCTTTGCCCTTGCTTGTTTATTTTTCATCAGCCTTCCTCTGGCCCCAGTCTGGGATCCTCTAGTGGGTAGCTTGCTTGGTTTCTGATAGGGAGTCTGTGATTTGTTTCCTGTCCCATTTGCCACTCTTACCTCAGACACTCAGAAAAAAAGTGTAGGCCCATGCTTGGTCAACAGCTTTCTCAAAAGTTTCTGACTCTTACATCTTCCTGTGAGGATTACTGTAAGGCAGCACTAGTGCCCCTTTCTTCTACAAAGACCTAAGTTCATTGAGGAATTTTACTTCTAATTTTTGTCAAGAGGAGGTGTGTGGAGTCAAAGTGTAGTAAGTAAAGTTCCTTAAAGCAGAGAATTGGCTGAAGATACTTATCACTGTGAAATACAAATTTATCAAATAGAAGAGAAATAATTTGAGTGATCCTCATAAGAAAATACTAAATTTTTTTCAGATCTGTTATAATAATGCCATTAATAATATTGTAATCAATTAGGATGTTTTGACAGCAGATTAACCCATACTGCTTAAACAGTAAGGAAAGTTATTAACTCATAGACAAAAGACTGGACAAAAGACTGAAGAACACAGGTGTTTTTCCATCACTTCTGCCTTCCTTGATGGATGTTGGCTTTAAGGTGGTGGTTTGTAAACTGACATATTAGAATCTTCTGGGAGATTTTTAATCCTGGTATCCAGGATTAGACCAGAATCACTGGGGATGAGATCCAGGGAGGAGTATTTGGAACTCCCTAGGTTTAGATGCACCTAGGTTGCTGGACGCATCTCTTCCTCTTGCCATCCTCTTCCTCAGACAGTGGTTGACAGGCAGGCAGGGCAGCACTTCACACAGCTAAGGGTCCTGTTCGCTGTGTCTGCTGTATATGCTGTATACTGAGCCCATGACATTGAATGAGTGAAGGATAGCAGTGTTTGGGAATTGAGAGTACATCCCTGGTACCTCAAAGGTAAGTCTTAATCATGGCTGTATGCCCAGTGCCTGGCCCATACTTCGTTTTTTTTAAGTGCTTATGTTCTCAGTTGCGGTAGGAGCTGGAAGATTAGGAAAGAGGCAGGAGGTGGTGATAGGTGGTAATATTTGAACATGTTACCTGGAAGTGGTGGTTCTTAAGCTTCAGTGCACAGCAGAATCACCCGGAGTGCTTGTCACTATTTCCGTTCTGGGGTTGCCTATCCAATAGGTTTGAGTGGGGCTCAGTCATTTGCATTTGTTACAAGTTACTCTGTGGTACTAAACTGCTGGGCTCACACTTTAAGAACTACTGCAGGAGAAAAGCAAAGCCACACAGGATTCTAAAGATACAGGACAGGGAGGGAATAGACCACCTTAGCTTGTTAAGGATCACCAAGCCACATGGTTGTGAAATTTCTCTGTAGCTGAGCTCAACAGGCGATTGATTAGATTGAGATCGTAGAGATTTATTGAAGGGCCTCAGAAAAGGGAAATTGGAGACTTCTGACTAAAAGAGTAGTGGGGCTTAGGCTGGATAGGGAAGAAAATGAAACCTGTTGGAGATTGGAGAGTTGGTGTTAGTTTAGAATGGTGTATTTCAGTTTTGACTCTAGCCCTCAATAAGAAATACGGTTTATTTTACATTGTGACCTAGTCATAAATGTTTGTATAACTGAGGCAGGAAGTTTATAACACCCTTCTTATTTGCAACCTACGCTGGTTTCCTTTTTCTTAAAAAAAAAAAAAAAAAAAGGCCAGGCTCAGTGGCTCAGCCTGTAATCCCGCGCTTTGAGAGGCCGAGGTGAGTGAATTGCCTGAGCCTGCGGGTTCGAGACCCGCCTGGGCAACTTGGTGAGACCTCATCTCTACAATAAATCAAAAAAATTAGCCGGGTGTGGTAGCGCGCACCTGTAGTTCTGGCTACTTGGAAGGCTGAGGCGGAAGGATCGCCAGAGCCCAGCAGGTCAAGGCTGCGGTGTCCGGGAGCGGCCACTGCACTCCAGTCTGACAGAGTGAGACTCTAACTCAAAAAGAAAAAAAAGGTGTTACTCGTTAGATGACTCTCCTGGTTTGAAAACATTGCTTGGCAGCTGGTACCTGTAGTCTTAGCTACTAGGGAGACTGAGGCAGGAGTATCACTTGAGCTCAGGAGTTCAAGGCTGCAGTAAGCTATGATTGCTAATAAATGATTTATTTGTGTGAGGATAAACACGTGTGGGTATGTGCTACTTTTCTGTTTATTTGGAGTCACTCCTGTGTTGTTTTCATATAACATTTCTCAAAAAAATTGATGTGGAGTTTGAGATCATCTTCAGCAAATAGCTAATGTTTCAGTACCTGGATTTTGTTTGTTTTTGAGTCAGAGTCTCACTCTTTCGCCCAGGCTGGAGTACAGTGGCACATTCACGGCCACCCCAGCGTCAACCTGCTGGGCTCAGGCAGTCCTTTTGCCTCAGCTTTCCAAGTAGCCAGAACTACAGGCACACGCTACCATGCCTGGCCAATTGTTTGATATATTGTAGAGACGAGGTCTAGCCAAGTTGCCCAGGCTGGTCTCGAACCCCCGGGCTCAGGCAATCCTTGCTTCGGCCTCCCAAAGTGCTGGGATTACAGGCTTGAGCCACCACGCCCGGCCCCAGAACCAGAATTTCTTAAGGACAAAAGCCAGAATAAATGTATGAAGTTATTGAGAGACAAAATTAAAAGGTGATAATAGCAAAGAATATAATTTGCAGTGCCTTTTTGTGGCTGCAAGCAAACTGTGTACAAAATACAACAACCAGAACTGAGAACACTTGAAAATGAGCAGTGAGATTTATTTATGAAGATTAATTATCATTTAATGTCTAATTATTCTACTTTTTAATGGAAACAGCAGAAAACAGCATGTGAGCAATTGTAGCCTTCTAATGCTTTTAGGGGAAGAAACCCGAGAGAAACCTAGTTTTTCTTCATCCCACTTTTGTTAATGAATAATACTTTTCTCACAGGGGACAGTCTGATTGAGAAATCTAGTTTACACCCTGAATAAGGTTTTGCATTCTGGTATTCCAGTTTACTACTCAGAAAAATAACAGTTGGTTGTCAGGTGCATTTTGATTTTGATTAGACTACATTGTCTGCTTTTGCCAGAATGATAACTTACGTTTTCAAGTTAAATGTTAATTTAGCCTGCCAAATAATTTGTGCCCTTTGTAATACAAATGGGGGACTCTTTGAATGAGTAATAATAATTGTCATTTTAAAATTGATCCACTTGTTGTCTCTCATTCCATAGTTGCACTTTATCTTATACTATCTGTTTAATGTGTTTCACTTTTTCATTTTGAATGTGACTACCTTTCACTCTTGCAAGTCAGGATGTTCATGCTGGTTTTCCATCTCTTAAGGAGTGTATCACATATATCATTCCCTTCTTTCCTTTTTTTTTTTAAATTATTGCTCATTTATCTTTGGGAAAAAATGATCTCTCTCTCCCTTTGCGTTTGTAAGCAAAAAAGAACAGACAAAAAACCCACCAAAAAAGCTCGCAGGCCCTACATAAGGGTATCAAAAGCCCACCAGAGTCCCTAGAAGTACCCTTCAAAAGGCCTTAAGAAGTTTCTCTTTCTCTTCTTCCTAATTAAGCGTATTTTTTCAAGCAATAGCATTCAATGTAAATAAGATTTTTCTTCTTCCTTATAATTTTTCAGTTTTGCTAACAAAAGAGGGTTTCCCCCTTCTATTTTCATGAACATAAAATAGTTCGGCATATTTTTAGCTAAATTCTTCTTTATGGACTAGTGTATATATAACATGGCTTCTTTCAAATACAATTCATTTGAAATTTGTGGAGTTACTGAACTACTGTTATAGTCTCATAGTCAGGCCCATGACTGAGTATAAATATTAGTTGAATTGTTTCTTAATTTCTGTTGAACTATGTTTCCTACTTCATTGGTATAAAATTGAGGTCTTTTTTTGTACCTAAATGTGTAAGAATGACCGTAGGACGTCTGAGCTCTAATTTCATTTATTTGTTCAGAAATCTAAGTGTCTGCAGTGTGTCAGCACTGAGCTAGTCTCAGTGGCGTGATCACTAAATGAAAGTCATTTCAGATAGCTTGATAATTTAAAGTAATAAAACAGGTTAGCTAGGCAGTGAGTGCTACCTTCACACTAGATAGGGTCTGGTGGTCTTGAAGAGTGTTTCTCTGTAGAACTACTAACATTTGAGCTCAGATCAGTATGATAAATAGGAGTCATTCAAAGGTGGGGAGGGGGGTGGCTAGTATAAAGGGGCCACAACACCGAAAGGAACTTGGCAGGAGTGAAAGGGATGTGATGAGGAGAATAATTTCAGTTTTAGTAATTCTAGAAACATTTTGAACTCTATATTGAGCTGCTGGTGAGGAGTAAATAGGTCTGTCAGCTGGTAGACTTTCCTCTTGTCTCCCAGCAGTTTCTACTTTTAAACTAGCTTTTTAGTAGTATAATTTTTGAGTATATGGGGAATGCCTCTGGCATGAGAACATTGCACCCCTTGTGAACTGTATCTGCCTGTGGAGGAGAGACAAGCGCAAGTTATACCTCTGGCATGTAAGCTTGGTGTTGTTACCATGTTTCTCCTTCGCTCTCACTGCACATCCTTTGCAGATGGAAGTAAAGTAGGGCAAGCGTATAGAGCATGTGCTGCTTAATGATGTTCTGAGGATGTAAGAGAAGGAAGGCTTTGGGGGAGAAATTTAGGGAGGGACCACTTCTGCTTTCCTGGTGATAAAGTCATTTGAACTGTGTTCTCTCACGATACGCTTAATTAGGAAGAAGAGAAAGAGAAACTTCTTAAGGCCTTTTGAAGGGTACTTCTAGGGACTCTGGTGGGCTTTTGATTCCCGTATGTAGGGTCCGCGAGCTTTTTTGGTGGGTTTTTTGTTTGTCTGGTTTTTTTGCTTACAAATGCAAAGAGAGAGAGATCATTTTTTCCCTAAAGATAAATTTTAAGTAACAAACAGAGAGGTGAGAAGCTAGACCTCTAGTTGTTGTACGAATTTGATTATTATTACTGGTAATTTTGTGAAATTCAAAACATTTTTTAATCGTCCAGACACTGCTAACTAAGCCTTTGATACTGAATGACGGAGCTAGGATTTCTATCTTCATGGAGTTTTTAAAAGAAAGGCTTATTACATGGTTTCAGATTAATCTTTAAAAGCTGTAACTGAGCTGGGCTCGGTGGCTCAGCCTGTAATCCCGCACTTTGGGAAGCTGAGGTGAGTGGATTGCCTGAGCCTACGGGTTCAAGACCTGCCTGGGCAACTTGGCGAGACCTCATCTCTACAATAAATCAAAAAATTAGCCGGGCGTGGTAGCGCGCGCCTGTAGTTCCAGCTATTTGAAAGGCTGAGGCGGAAGGATCCTAAAGCCCAGCAGGTCGAGGCTGCGGTGGCCAGGAGCATGCCACTGTATTCCAGTCTGGGCGACAAAGTGAAACTCCAACTCAAAAAAAAAAAAAAAATAAAAGCTATAACTGGTAACACTTCTAAAGTCGTATATGAAAGAGCACAAAGAGATTAATCATTCTTATTAATTTTTATATTTAAATTAAATAACCAAATTTCAAGGACACTAGAGGAAATTAGCTTACGTTAGATCTTATTTAAGAGTTTGCCAGCCGGGCTCGGTGGCTCAGCCTGTAATCCTGCGCTTTGGGAGGCTAAGGTGAGTGGATTGCCGGAGCCCGCGGGTTTGAGACCCGCCTGGGCAACTTGGCGAGACATCATCTCTACAATAAATCAAAAAATTAGCCAGGCATGGTAGCGCGTGCCTGTAGTTCCAGCTACTCGGAAGGCTGAGGCCGAAGGATCGCCGGAACCCAGCGGGTCGAGCCTGCGGTGGCCGGGAGCGGCCACTGTACTCCAGTCTGGATGACAGAGTGAGACTCCAACTCAAAAAAAAAAAAGAGTTTGCCTTTAACAATATCTGATGTGCATGTTGGTCAATAGTATTTGTTAATGTCACAGAAGTTTCGTTAGCTTAATTGCTTAAAATTCTTGCATATAAAGTAAGTTGATGACATTATTTCATTTTTTGAAATTGCTCAAATGTCAATTAAGGGAATGTTTTCTGACTCCAGTACCTTCAGTTTCTTCATCTGTTAGGGTGGTTTTTTAAATACAGTGGTAGAATGAATTAAAATTTTGCCTTAATATGCAAATACATAATAAGCTGTTATTCTCTTATAGGGAAATCTTCATTGACAATTCAATTTGTTGAAGGCCAATTTGTTGACTCCTACGATCCAACCATAGAAAATAGTAAGTATTGTTTTCAAGTACTTAAAAACTGAGAAATGTTTTGTGTAAAATAGCCATTGTGTATTCATGGAGGCTTTGCTTGCAGGAGGTAAATTCTGTATTTTTCTCAGTAGAGTTCAAAGAAAACTTTTAAAAGCTTTACCCACTTTACACGGAAAGATTTTGCATTCTGTGTCCACATCCCCTGCCATATAGAAATTGTTATTCAAGTCAGTAGGAATCCGGTCCAGTATTAGAACCTTCATATTCCATAATATGCTTCAAAACAGGAATAGGAAGAATGCAGTCTCCTGTCTCCCCACTCCCACCCCCAGCTGTTGCCCTTTTCAGGGATTCCAAGCTTGAAAAAATGAAAGTACTTCAGATCTCTTTTTCCTTACTCATAGAAGCAATATCCCTAAAGAGTTGAAAGAAAAAAATGAGCCATTATGGGATTGGAGAGAGCAGTTGCAGCGTTAAAGAGAAGTTGACTCAAGTGTCTCAGCCTGTAATCCCTGCACTTTGGGAGGCCGAGGCGAGTGAATTACCTGAGTCCGTGGGTTCGAGACCAGCCCAGGCAACTTGGCAAGACCTCGTCTCTACGATAAAATCAAAAATTAGCCAGGCGCAGTAGCACACGCCTGTAGTTCCAGCTACTTGGAAGGCTGAGGCGGAAGGTTCGCCAGAGCCCAGCAGGTCGATGCATGCCATTGCACTCCAGCCTGGGGTATGGAGTGAGACTTCAACTCAAAAAAAAAAAAAAGAAGACGAAAAAGTTGACTCAGAAACCCTGTTGGCATTTCAGGCCATGTGGAGAAAAAAACAGGGAAGACCAGAACGAGCCACAACCTTTACTTTGTTTAATTTTGATCACATGGTTTCAGAATCTTCCTGAAGAATTCTAGGACCATGATACCAAGAAAAATTTTTTTTTAAAGCGGTGAGGTCTTACTATGTTGTGCAGGCTGGACTTGAACTCCTTGGCTCAAGGGATCCTCCTTTCTCAGCCTCCCAAGTAGCTGGGGTTACAGGTTCATGACACTATGACCAGCTTTCTGACAGACCTTGATTCTGGGGATCACTAAGAAGAGTCTGAAATCATTTCATCCAGGGAAGCTGGGTTGTGGGAAGTTGATCTTGTTTCAGGTGTCTTAGAACCCCAGGTAAGCCCTGGAGTCAGTCTTCTCAGATTCTTGAGACTAGGATTTATCTAAGATTTCCACCAGAAACATAAACATGGGATTCATCAAAACCTGATTGGCTTATAAAAGCCCACCAGTTGCTTTTGTACAGCCCAAGAGCTAAGAAAGGTTTTCACATTTTAAAATACTTTTTTTTAGCCGGGCTCGGTGGCTCAGCCTGTAATCCCGCGCCTTGGGAGGCTGAGGTGAGTGGATTGCCTGAGCCCGCGGGTTCAAGACCGGCCTGGGCAACTTGGTGAAACCTCATCTCTACAATAGATAAAAAAATTAGGCAGGTGTGGTAGCGCGTGCCTGTAGTTCCAGCTACTTGGAAGGCTGAGGCGGAAGGATCGCCGGAGCCCAGCAGGTCGAGGCTGCGGTGGCCGGAAGTGGCCACTGCACTCCAGTCTGGGCTACAGAGTGAAACTCCAACTCAAAAAATAAATAAATAAATAAAATAAAATACTTTTTTTTTTTTTTGAGTTGGAGTCT
>CAUYQG010000320.1:0-27677 GCA_963574415.1 Tarsius wallacei
GTCATACAGGTAAATTTGGGTTCCTTTTTTTTAAAAACATATTTTTATTTTAAAATTGTGGGGTACACAGTTAAGTGTTAGGTATAAAAATATGCATTATGCAGGTACCCTTGTTGATGAGGTGTGCCCCTCCCATGCCCAGACAGATATTGACTAAGGTTAATCCCATCTCCCTTCCCCTCCCTGTCCCCCCATAGTTTCCCGCCACTGTCAATCCTTTTCTTATAGTATTAAGATAGTTGTTCAAGGTATCACGTGTTCTCACTCATAAGAAATTGTTTAATTTTTAAAGGAATGGCTAAACTGTTTTTCAAGAGATTGTGTCATTTTATATCCACGCAACAATTAGCGAGAGTTCCAATTATTCCAAATCCTTACCAGCACTTTATTGGCTAAGCTAATAGTGTTTAACCATTCTAACAGCTACAGTGAAATCTCCATGTAGTTTCAATTTGAATTGATTTGATGGTGAATGACATTGAGCATCTTTTCATGTATTCATATGCAATTCACATGGTTTATTTGACAGAATGCTGCTCCAAGTTTTTGTTCATTTAGAAAATTATTTTCTTATGGAGTTTTGAGAGTTCTTATATATTCTGTATAAGGTACTTTATTAGATATGTCTTGCAAAATTTTACCTTAGTTTGTGGCTTCTGTTTGGTTTTTTTAACAGAAATTTTTAAAAAGTGGATCTTAAAGTTGACAAAGTTAATTTTATCAATGATTTTTCTTTTATCCATTTTTGCACTTGGTGCTTTATCTGAAATCTTTGTCCAACCTGAAGTTACAAAGTTTTTCTCCTAAGTTTTCCCAAAAAGTTTTTATAGTTTTAAGCTTGTACATTTAGGTACATGACCCATTTGAGTTAATAATTGTTTATCTTTTTAAGTATGGATTGAATCTTAATTTTTGCATGTGAATATCAGATTATTTCAGCACTATTTGTTGAAAAGACGATCCTTTCTCCAATGAAATGTCCTTTCATCTTTCTGAAAAATATGGGATATATGTAACTGTAAGGCTGTTTCTAAACTTTCTACTGTGTTTCAGTTTATCTACTTGTCTATCTGCTGATGTCACACTCTTAATTATTGTAGCTTTATAATAAATCTTGTAATCAAGCAAAGTTTGCCTCTGAACTTTTTTTTTTGTATGTTATTTTGGCTAAGTCTTTTACATCTCCATATGAATTTAAGAATGTTTGTCATTTTCTATCAAAAATAAAAATTTAAAAACCTGCCAGGTTTTGATAAAGATTGGGTTTGACCTACAGATCAATTTTAAGAGAATTCACATTGTTAATATAGTGCCTTTCCAATATGAAGATGAAATCTATCTCAATTTATTCAGTATTTCTTTAATTTCTCTTAACTATATTTTGTAGTTTCTTTAAACAAGCCTCATAGATCTTTCACTCTGATTTATCCCTAAATATTTCATAATTTTGATGCTACTGTAAATTGAATTACTTGCTAATTTCATTTAAAATTTTATTGCTAGTATATATAAATAAGACCAATTTTGCATGTTGATTATGTGTCATAAAAATTTGCTTAACTGATTTAATAATTTTTACAGCTTTTTGATCATTCTATATGCAAGGGCAATCTTACTTCTTCCTGTCCAATCTAAATACCTTATTTTTTTTATTGCCTGCTTGTACTAATTATAGCATATAGTAATATGATGAATAGAAGTTATAAGAACAGACATCCTTGTCTTGTTGCTGATCTTAGCAACAAGATCAGCAACGTTCAATCTTTCACTATTAAGAATGACATAGAGCCGGGCTCGGTGGCTCAGCCTGTAATCCCGCGCCTTTGGGAGGCTGAGGTGAGTGGATTGCCTGAGCCCGTGGGTTCGAGACCCGCCTGGGCAAGCAAAACCTCATCTCTACAATAAATCAAAAAATTAGCCGGGCGTAGTAGCATGCGCCTGTAGTTCCAGCTACTTGGAAGGCTGAGGCGGAAGGATCGCCTGAGCCCAGCAGGTTGAGGCTGCGGTGGCCGGGAGCGGCCACTGCACTCCAGTCTGGGCGACAGAGGGAGACTCCAACTCAAAAAAATAAAAAATAAATAAATAAATAAATAAAATAAAATAAAATAAAAAGAATGACATAGCTGTAGATTTTTTAGAGATACTCTTTATCAGGTTAAGAAGTCACCTTTCATTTCTATATTTCTAAGTGTTCTTATTAAGAATAGAAATGGATTTTGTTACTTTGGCTATTCTAGAAAAAAATATTTTCATAAGAGTTTAAGAATCAGTCTGTCATTTTCTAGGAAAATAACTCTGTTAATAGGTGAATATATATTTAAAATCATTATGCCTTCCTTTTGAAGTGACATCTTTATCATCATGAAATTATCTCTTTATTCTTTGTGATGCTGTTTAAAATTACTCTGAAATCCGTTTTTTTCTGATAAACAATATAACCAATTCAGTTTTTTTTTTTTTTTTTTTTTTCGAGTAAGCAGGATTTATTGAGAGGACAGAGAAGCTCCCACGGTGGGAGGGGACCTGAAGGGGTTGCAGTCAATTCAGGTCTAATTACTGTTAGCAAGGTATATTCTTTTTTATTCTTTTACATATAACCAGTTTTTGTCTTTACATTTCAAATGCATTTCTCACAGGCAGAATATAGATGCATTTGACTTCTTATCCAATCTGAGCGCCTCTGCCTCCTAGTGTATTTGGACTGTGTATAGTTAGTACCACTATTGATGTGGTCAGATTTAAATCTATTGCTTTCCTACACATTTCCTATTTGTTTCAACTCTTTTTCATTTCTTTTTTCACTACTTTTGCCTTCTTTTTTTATGATTATGATTAATCATATTGTTTGACTCATTAGCTAAAATTACTTTGTTATTTTAACTATTGCTGTAAAGTATATAGTATATGTTCTTTTTTATTTAAATCTGTCAATTCTGGATTCAAGGGGTATAAGTGCATGCTTGTTACATGAGCATATTTTGTACTAGTGAAGATTGGGTTTCTGATGACCCCATTTCCCAAATCGTAAATATTATACCTTATCAGTAGTTTTTGAAAACTTACCCTCCCCACCTGCCTGCTTTTGGTGTCCCCAGTGTCTACTATTTTTATTTTTTGCCCATTGTTTTGCTCCCCCTTAGAAGTGAGAACATGTGGTGTTTTGTTTTCTGTTTCTGAGTTACTTTGCTTAAGATAATAACCTCCAGTTCCATTCATGCTGCTGCAAAGGACGTGATTTCATTTTTTTAATGTCCCCATTTTGCTAATTCTAACATCTGTGCCATTGCAGTTGTTTTGATGAATTGATTTTTCTCTGCATAATGGGCTATATTTTCCTGATTCTTTGCATACTTAATTTTTTATTCAGATGCATTTACGTTGTGAGATTTACCTTGTTGATTGTTAAGTGTTTGTGTGTGTATGTATATTCATAATTTTTCCATTTGAATCTCATCTTTAGTATTTGTTATTTAGGACTAGGGCCATTTTTAGTCTAGTGTTATTTTCCCTTATACTATGGTAAGATCCTCTGAGTACTTTGGCCAATATCCAGTTAATTATGATGTTTTGCCACTCATGCTAATGGAAACTGTTAGTATTCCTAGTTTTGAGTTAACAATGGGCATTATTTCCTCTAAACTTTTCTTAGTTTTTTTTTCCAACCAAACTTTGTGTGGTTTCCTCACATGAACGGGTGAAGAAATGCTATAAGAAATACTTGTGTTGACATTTTGTTCACAGTGTTCTCTCTGGGCAGCTCTTTGCTCTGTGTTATTCCTCTTCATGAACTGTGGCTGTTTTGATTTCCTGGATTCTCAGCTCTGTCTCCTCAAGTCTGGGATCCATCTCTTCCTGTCCTAGAGAGTGACCTTGAAACTCTCTAGGCAGTAAGTTGTGACTGTCATAGGATTAATTTCATTTGTTTTTATCTCTCGGGAATCACTGTTCTTCATCTTCTATCCAATAGCTTGCAAATCATTCCTTCGTAGTATGTTGCTTATATTAGTTATTCCGGGTATAAATATAAATTCAACATCTGTTAGCCCACCTTGGTTTGACATAGAATTCACCTGCATCATCATCATCATCATCATTATTATTATTTGCGTAGAAATCTCACTGTCGCCTAGGCTAGAGTGCAGTGGCACGCTCGCACAACAGCAGACTTGACCTGCAGGGCTCAGGCAATCCTCCTCAGCCTTCCCAGTAGCTGGAACTACAGGTGCGTGCCACCATATCCAACTAATTTTTAAATTTATTGTAGAGACAAGGTCTTGCCAAGTTGCCCTGGCTGATCTCGAACCCTTGGACTCAGGCAATCCTCTAGCCTCCACCTTCCAAAGTGTTGGGATTACAGACGTGAGTCACCACGCCCAGCCATCTACATTATTTTAAAAAATCATTCATCAATGCCTTCACTTGAATCCTCTTCTCCTACCTCTCTGATTATGTTATAAGAAACTGACTTTCTGATTATATCTTTTTCTGATTAAATTAGGTAGAGTGATTTCTATGAACAACAATGAAATATTGACTGATATAGATTTATTTAAAGAGAACAAGTATATTTTTGTGACTATTTTCTCCATAACACAGGTAAGAAACAAGAGTAGAAATGACTGTAAAAACAACAAATGTGTATCTGGCATTAACTGTGTTCCAGGCAAACTAGATAAAACAGTTTACATTTACTATCTCAATTAATTTTCACAAACTCTCTTTCTGTTTTACATTTGAGTATAAAAGGGGTGAATGAATACTAAAAGTGCTTCCATCACACTTCTGTACATATCCATTCATCTGTTATGGAAAAGTCTTTGCATGAGTCTGCGCAGGATGCCTAAACAAAACACCACAAAAAGGGTGGCTTAAACAACGCAAATCTATTTCTCATAGTATGGGAAGCTAAAAGTCCAAGATGAAGGTGTTACATAATCTTGTTTTCTCTTATAATTTCTTTCCTGGATTGGCAGATGATCATCTGCTAACGGTGTCCTCACACGACCTTTTCTCAGTGTATATATGCAACCCTGCTGTCACCTCCTTGTCTTATAATGACATCAGTAATATTAAGGCCCCACCCTTATGACATTAACTACCTTCGTAAAGGCCTCATCTCCCAAATACAGTCAAACTGGAGGTTAAGGATTCAACCTATGATCTGCAGGAGGGGACAATTCAGTCCATGGCAATCCTATTATTACATTCTAGTTATGTGTTTAGTTATTTTTACCTGAAACTTATTTGACTAACTCTCCAATACATTAAACATTTGGAATTTATTTATATAAAATACTTTCACGGTATTCTATCTGCGTAAATTGTTGTATCATCTTCTTTACATTCACAAATATCTTTAAAATGTTTCAATGATGCTAGGTTTTGAGAATAATGTGATAATATTATTACTGGTTTCACCTTTTAAAAGCATAAGCTCTGATACCAGAAAGAAGGGGAAGTGCTTGACTTTTGGCCCTGCCACCTAGCAGTAATTTGTTTAAGTGACTTTAATTTATTCACCCCTGTTATACTCAAATGTAAAACAGAAAGAGAATTTGTGAAAATTAATTGAGATAGTAATTGTATACCTTTCTATTTAGTGTGCCCACAGCATGGTTAATTCCAGGCACACGTTTGTTGTTTTTACCATAATTTCTACCTTCTCACCTGTGTTATGTAGAAAATAGTCACAATCCATGCTAGGTCATCTGCCGCCAGGTTGGCATCAGCTCTGTCAGTGTTGACTAAGATTGGGGACTGCTTTTCTCAGAATTATCTTTGCTGTTTTGCTCTGAGTTAGTGTTTGCCAGGTAAAACTCATTTGAGATTGAGAAATAGATATAGGCTTGACAGAATGACTTTATTCAATGGGTGGTTTGGAAAACCGTGGCGGCTTCTCAGATCTTTCCCTGAGCTTTTATTTGGTGGCTCCATTTCTGAGATTTGAATTTTCTGTCTGGGCCAATTCTTGAGGCTGAAGAAGTTAGTGACTGTCCTGTCCTGTCTTCTAGCCATAACCACCCTGATAGTCACCCTTCAACTACAACTTTTTCCAGTCTTGGTTATTATATTAAACCAGCTTTTTTCTGTAATATGTGAAGAAGATCTTGCTTTCATAAAGGAAATCAAATTGACAGACCAGTAAGGAGTTATAAGGGAAGCTAACTGAGATAACATTCATACTAAAAGATATTTAACAGAGTGCCTGACACCTTGGACATGTTTAATGTTTTGACCATCAGAACCTGTTGCAGATGTCACCTCAAAAGCAGGGGCAAGGCCAGGCATGTTGGCTCACTCCTTAATCCCAGGGTTTGGGGAGACTGAGGAGAGAGCAATACTTGAGCCCAGGAGTTCAAGACCAGTATGAGCAACACAGTGAGACCTCGTCACTACATAAACAACAAAAATTAGCAGGATGTGGTGGTGGATGCCTGTAGTACCAGCTATCTGAGAGACCGAGGTGGGAGGATCCCTTGAACCCAGGAGTTTGAGACTACAGTGAGCCCTGATCTTGCCACTGCACTTCACTCTGGGCAACAGAGACCCCCAGTTCAAAAAACAAAACAAAACACTAAAAAAAGCAGGGGCAAGGGAGTTCCTGCAAGGGATAGATAGCTCCAAACCATTCAGACATGGAGTTGGTTGGAATCCCATAGAATGAAGCACTAAACACCAAGGTGATCAGTCCAAAACATCTATTAAGGGAACTTACATACACAGTGCTATCTCAGTCCTCCTAACAGATAAGGAGAGAAAGAGATTTCTCACCTAGGCATGTCCTCAAAAAGGGGGCAAAAGGGTTGGATTATAAAATATGCATGAACATTTTTAAAAATTGGCTCAGGACTGAGCTTAGTTTCTACATGTTTAGGAATAAGATGAAACTCTTAGTATTTCCCAGAAACAATCTTAATAGTATTATCAGTGCCTGAGGAAGTTCCAGGTCACAGCTTGTGTTTATGCCTACAGGAGAAAACACACTGGTGGCTGGGTCATAGAGCATTCACGGCACTCTGTGTTTCTGTCAGGACACAGAAAGAAAGTGCAAGGAACTAGGAGACCATACACTCAGTAAATGTTAATTATTTTCTTCTTTCTACACTTTATTTCATGAATATAGAAGTATATGCTATATAAGTATGTATTCAATCTCATAATTATTTTTAGGGTAATTTCTGTTATTTTTCCCATTTTATAAATTGAATACCTGAGTTTCAGTAGGCAACTTGCCCAACAGTGTACAGAAAAAAAAATACACGCACACATGTATGTATACATATATGTGTTTGTGTATACACACACACACACACACACACACACACACGCACACACATATGCTGGAACTTAAACTCAGATCTGGCTAATTCTAAGCCCTGTGTAATTTTTATATGTCCACTTTGCCTGCACAGATAAAGCTTAATGAAAGACTCATGCTTCACAGAATATGATTTCTACTTTATATGTTACTTATATGTCAATTTCTGCTTACTCCTAAAAATAATAGAGAAAAAATTCCAGTCACTAGCTAGATAACTGTCATATAAAAATGAAATTTTTTTAAAAAGTCAAGAAATTGAATTCTTATATTGACAACAATTAATTCATAAAATTCTGCTGTAACAAACTCTGTCAATATACACATAATTTGAGTATTTGTCCTAGCTTTGACATTTGTACATGTATGAGAGTTTTTTTTACCTCAAGAGAAATTTTAGTTAAGGTAAACACAGGTGCTATAATAGTTATACTATAAGTTATCAGAGCCTAAACAAAAGTGAAGTTTAGTTTTCAACTGGGTCCAAACAGTGGTTCTGATAGGTGTTAGGTCCTCTTTCAAGATGTGATTTAAAGACCTTTATTTCTACCTTAGGTTTTTTTCATATTTAAAATGTGCATTTTAAAGTTTCCTTTCTCCTCTGCCTAAAGTCAATAGAATGGGGAGAAGCCAGGAGACTAAAGGGGTAGGAGAACTTTCAGTGTCTAGCCTGAATGCAGAGTGCATTATTTCTGCCACATAGGCTAGAAATTAGCCATGTTGTTAAACTTGCGTGCTGAATGTGCTGTAAAATGTCATCCAGCTCTGTGCACAGAAAAAGAGGAAATAGGTTGATAATAGAAAGGATAATCTGAAATAAAGGATAATATCATTTTACTGGAATCAAAAATGTTCTAAATTCAGAAATTTAGAAGGTAATGACATTTTGAAAGAAAAGATAGTTCAGTACAACTTAGTTTGGGTCCTGCATTATAGGTGAAAATAAAGGTATAGAAAAGGTAAGGTTTATTGAAAGGTTAAGAAACTGTGTTTCTTGTTATAGTAATAAGCTAAAATGTTAATTATCAGTATAATTGACTAAAAATAATGACAGACATCAGGTCATTTCCTAATACTCATGAATTTTTCTCTCACTTAATCTTGTCAATAACTCATGAGATATTTTCTAATGAATTCAATATGTGAAGAAACTGAGACAAAAATTATGTTATTTGCTTAAACTATATAGCAATTTGATGGATATAGATTTGAATATTAGTATTCCGAGTCCAATATCATACTTTTAACCATTGCCCTATAGATAATTCCCTTTGATAGTATAGCATTTTAAAATAACTCAAGTATTTTTCTACATCTAATCTACTTAAATATCACAGTCAATAAAATCAAAATAGTTTATTTTCTGTTGGCACCAAATATTGAAAACAAGAAGTTATGTACCTTTTTAAGCAATCTCAAAAACCACCACATAAAACTATTCTGGGTGCATTCTCAGCTTCCTGTGATTTCCAGGAATATATAATTGAAAAACATACTTGAAAAAGCATGAAGTAACTGCATAAATCATACTAGCTTCTTTAGCAGGAAACCAGAGTTTCTGAAGAAAATTTTCAGCAAAATATTGAGGGTGAGAGTATACAATAAAGAGGAAGTAGAATTACACCTGATGTAAAATTGGAAAACTGTTTTTTTGTTATTATTTAGAAAGTAAAGAGTTGCTGGTGCAAGGACTCTGCTACCTGATCGTTTTCCACAGCTATCAACCAAACTACCCTTGTTGTTTTGCTTCAGCTCTTTCATTCTTTTTACCAAATTTCTGCTTAATGAATATTTTTCAGATGTTATCTTTCACTTTTCAATAAGTTTCAGAAGAACATGGCATATTGGTTCACATTTGTATGGTGTGTTCTTATTTCCTCACTGTGATGTAATAGTTAGTCTCTTCCTGAGAGTCTAAAAGATATCAGTGTACTTTGCAGAAGATGCATTTGCTCAGCACCGCCTCTTGTATGTGGGCCTAGAGGGCTGATAACATCAATTTCAGCTTGAGAAAATTCTACTCTTTCTAAATCAACTTAATTAGCTGTGCTTCTTTTATTTTCCCTTCATTGGCATTGCCTCCTTGACACATTGCCTTATGAAACTTACAAACACAAGATAACCCACAAGTTAACAAATTTTTTTCACTGAAGGTATCATAACTTTTTATACTATAATAGCAAGAGTCCTCATCAGAATTAATGGTTTACATACACACTTTGCATGAGTTTACAGGGTGCATATAAATCACTGAAGTTAAAGTTATTTAAAAGAAATAAGTACATACAAATCAGGTACATTATTTTTTTTCTTTACCATATAACTCTTGTGAAAATAAATGTCAGGATTGAATATATTTTACAGAATCTCTTGTCTTTATTCTTTAATATAAGATGCAAATTTGAAAATTTGAAACCTGTAATGGTCACTCTCTTTAGGAACCATGAAACTTAGTGTGACAATGCAAAGAGTGAAGGAAGATGACAAAAATCAGCTACCCGAAAGTCATTCACTTATTCTGTGTAATTAAGAGTCTGACTCTGTCTTTTGATGTTTGACTGCTAACAGCTCACAAGATTTATTTCTCCCTCTTTCCTTTATATCCTCATCTGGGTATGCTGATCAGAATACCTGGATGCTCCTTTCTATGGCACCGGCAGGAGGTCCAAACCACACAGGGTTCTGCCCATGTTTGTAAATCCTCAGCCCCGATCTAGCCCCTAAACAACATAAGAACCTTAACGTGTGCTATACTCTATAAATGTTTTTGTCCCCCCCAAAAAGTCATGTGTTGAAATTACTCCCCAGATAATAGTATCAAGAGCTAAGATCTTTAAGGGATGATTATTAGATCACGAGAGTAGAGTCCTCATGAGTGGGATAAGTGCCCTAATAAACAAGGCCCTAGAGATTTACTTGGCCCCTTTTACCAAATGAGGATACAGCAAGGAATCACCATCTGTGAGAGAGTGAACCCTTGGGAGCCACTGAATCTGCAGGTTGTCTTCCCAGCCTCCAGGACTGTGAGAAATAAACTTCTGCTGTTTATCATCTACCCAGTCTATGGTATTTTGTTATGACAGCTCCAATTAAACAGGGCACCTCCTGGCACTGCATATTCAGACCAGTTTTGAAATCTGCTCTGCTCTTACCAAAATGTCCCATTATTTGAGTAATATAAATCTTTTCCTACTCTCTTGGTATATGTGTTAGGAAACTATTTCAACTACCACTATTTCAACAATAGAATCAGATTTTAAGTAAGGTTCGTCCTGTTTACATGGAATTGCTACAACATTATGTAAGATAATCTTAAAAAATAGTAGAAAGGTTTAATTAATTTTCATGAATGTCTCAGGAATAGACAAGCAAATAGAAGTTAATTACTTAGAACATGCCACCTAAAAAATACAACTAAAAGCTCAAATTTAAATTAAACCAATTACATATAATGAGTTATTTTCTTTTAATTTCCTCAAATAAAAAATTATATAGATTGATTAGAATATGAGGAGCATACAAAATATTTTTCAATGAGAATCTAGAATATACTCTAAAGAGGTACACATCAAGACTTCACAAAATTTCACTTATGCTATTTTCCATGATGTATAATGCACATTAAAATACAAGTTATAATCTTATTACAATTTAATAGAGCCATTGATTTAATTTTTCATGTGAATTCATTTAAATATTTAATATTTTATATAATTTTTCTTTACAACTAATTTTGATACAAAACAACTGCAGGTTGAGTACTCCTTATTCGAAATGCTTTAGGACTGGATGTGTTTCCTGTTTTAAATTTTTTCAGATTTTGGAATATTTTTATACAAGTTGAACATTTCTAATATGAAGATTCAGAATCCAAATACTTCAATGAGCATTCTTTCTTTTTTTTCTTTTTGAGCATTCAAGAAATTTTAGATTTTGGATCATTTTAAATTTTGGATTAGGAATACTCAAGCTGTATTATCATGGCGGCACAATGTATATGTATCAATTTGGAATGTTTCTTTAGAGCAATTATACTGGAATATGTTTACATTTTATATTTCATTTACTGTAAGATATGATTAAAATACATTTAAAATTTGAAAATGACATGTTTATTGAATATAACAACATTAGTAATAATTTTCCTAGATGGGATAATAATAGAGAATGTTCTAATTCTTAAAAGATAAATGACTAAGTCTTTTTAAAAAAATATATTTTATTTTTTAAAGGAAAGGATCTCACTCTGTTGCCCAGGCCAGAGTGCAGAAGCCCGGTCCCAGCTCATCACAGCCTTGACCTTCTGGGTCCAAGAGCTCTTCTGCCTCAGCCGCCCAAGTAGCTGGGACTATAGGCATGTGCCACAACACTCAGCTAATTTTTTGCATATTATATAGAGGCGAGGACTTACTCCACTGCCCAGACTATTCTCAAACTCCTGGGCTCAAGCAATTCTCCTATCTTGTTCTCTTAAAGTGCTGGGATTATAGGCATGTGTCATTGCACCTAGCCAGATTTTTTAAGGGTTAGGTGTCATAAGGACTGAAATTAACTTTGAAAGTAAAACATAGTAGAAAAAATCTACTGTCGGCAAAATACTAGCTATTAGATAGAAACGGGGAGAGATGTCACAAATATGGTAAAGTGATAAAATTTGTTGGACCTATGTTGTGAGCATAGGATTCCCTTTAGCTTGTATATTTGAAAATATTAATAGTAAAAATGTTTTAGAAATTAAAAATTGTAAATTAGAGCAAAAATCTTATATTACATGATTTTAATGTACAGAAAAAATAACTTTTTAGGATTGCAGGGTAAATATTTCCTTAAATTTTCTTGCAAAAAAGCAGAGTAAAATAGCTAACAGATTATATTCTATTTATTCATCAGCAGAACACTCATTTATAATACTTATTTTATTAATGTCATATACCTTGCTTCACCACTTGTACACAGTTGCAAATGTTATATTTACTGTAAATAATTTCAAATACTCAGTGATATCAATAGATGTGGGAATCAATAAACTTGACTTATACTCTAGGGGTAATTGTACAAATGGGTAATTCACACTAGGCATTTACTCAACTTTTGAAAAGACTGATTACTTACTAAGAATAATCATTCCAAAGATGGCTACAGCAAGTTTTTCAAGATATTACTAGATAAATAGAAATTAGTTTAAGGAACAATAGAAGAAATATTTCTTGAATTGAGTGATGGTCAAGATATGGATTTGACTAGATATATGGGCCAAGTGCTGCTGTCCCCATCTGAACTATGAATGGAGAATATGGATTTAAATAGTCCAGCAGTCTGTAGCCCTTCAGGAAGTACCTTGAATCTGGAGCTCTATTCAGTGATCTGTCCTTTCACTTAAGGGAAGTTTGCATAGATTGCTCTGATGACAAGATTAGTTGATCTAGCCAGGAGAAGAGTGTTAACTCTTCTTAAGAAAGATGACCTTCTTTACCAATATCTATGACAACACCTATGAGAACATGCTTTATCTTGTTTTTGCTGAAAGCTTTCCTTGGTAACATAAGACTGTTAATCAATAAATAGCTTTAGTATTTGCTTCAGGATACTTCTACAGATTAGTTTATCAATGACAATACTCTGCTTATTTGGGCAAACATATCCCTTATCAAACAGTTTTTTTAACAACCTTTGCTCTAGATCCTCCCTTGTCTGTTTCCACCAATTCTCAACTATTATGCCACAGACTTTGCTCAATTCCACACATTGAAAGACCTGCCTCAAACAAATAGAAACCAGACCACAAGACTCTATAAACCCCTCATTTCTGACTTTCTTCTTTTGAGCTCCTAAAACTCTCCCAAGGTAGTGTTTTCCCTTCCTGAAGCGATTGCTAATCAGTTTACAGGTATGTGGGGTTTTCCAAGGTCTCAGTATGAACTTTTGACATAAGAAAGTTTTCAGATTGTTTAAAAAAACAGTGTAGGGAATTTATGGAATTTATAAAAATATTACATAGCACTTTTTTGTGCCTGTTTGCCAATTTTTGTTTGATGTGGTAGAATGTGGTCTGAGATTGCCTTTCATTAGAACATAACACCAGGTAATGAGTGTACTGGACTGCAACCTACAGCTATTCACATACCTGTAATTGTTGTGGACCAACTCTCTTTCCTACAACTGAAGGGAAATTGGGAATTGTCAAATTGGCTTAGGCTATTTTGCAAAAGCAGTGCAAATTACATAGGTGGGTCATTATAAATTACATATGCTATTATGGAAAATATTACTGATGCATGAAATCATGACAAAGGACACCATTCTTTTTGATTTTCTCAAGCTCTTACACTGTGTAGAAGTGGGTTTGTTATTTATATAAAATATGAATGATGAAAATTCATTTCTACCAAATTGTTTTTGTCAACTGTTCAATTAAAAACATTTACAATGTGCAAAACATTGTATTAGACTTAAGTAGATTTGTGTTTATAATATCAGCAAAAAATAAAGCATTTGTGATTTTTGAAGTGAGATCTAGGCACCAGTACTAATTCAACCTTTTATTATCTGTTTTACAATGGGAAAGTATTTTAATATCTCTGAGCTTTGATGTCTTATGCCTTAAAATTGGGTTACTGATATTTAGCTCTTAAGAGGGAGTAAGTATTAATTGAGATAACCTAAGAGAAGCCCTTTACATTATATTCTCTACTCTCAAAGTAGTCACAATCTAGGTGGTGAAACAGAAATAAATATAAATAGAGCAATCAGAATTCCATGTAGTGGTGTAAAATATTACTATGGTATGTGATGGGCAGACTCTATTCTTCTGGTATGTGATGAATATATGTCTTATTGGCACATGATGATTTCAGTTTTTCTGAGTATCTGAAATCACACCAGCAAGATAGTCACACACTAGAGAGATTAATCACTTTATTGCTTGTTTTCAGTAGGCTCTGCATCACACAACTGAGAGCACCTATCATGTAAAAATACCATCTTGTCTCTCATAAGTAGTATTTTTTTTTTAAGGTGGTGAAATTAGATTGCCCAGTGAAATAAAAAGTAGGTAATACACCATGGGTGAGAAGATGTAATTATTATAACTGCCTTTCTCTTCACCTTGTCCCTTGAAGTGTAAATCCTAATGAGATAAATACTTGAAGTAGAAAGTAACTCTGTGGGTTGTGTTTTTAATACAAAGGAAGGCTGAGCTTCATCCAGTGTTGAGGGGTGGATTTTTTTTTTAAGATGCTCTGGTTGTATTACACTCCTTAAGCAGTCCCATGAATACACTAATTCATTTTGCAGCTCCTGCTGCTAATTTTAATGATGTCAATGTACCACTTATAATCTACTTTTACATTCTTTATTTGAAATACAGTAAAAAAGGTAATTTATATTTTTATTGCTTTCATGGACTGTATCATTTCTGGAAAAAAATATAAAATACTCCTCTCTTTGAAAAAATATTATTTGAAACAGAAATTTAACCAATGAAACTTTGTTAATTCAAGAGTACAATATTAAATTCTGATATTATATACACAAATTTATTTATTTGATCCTTCTCTTAATTAAAGTAGAATCCTATTTTGATGTGCATCATTATTACAGAGTAAAATCACCCCCCTACAATAAACCTACCTTTTTCTCTTTCAATTGATATCTTCTGATAAATGCATTCTTAGGAGATTTCACCATTATATGAACATCATAGAGTGTTCTTACACAAACTTAGATGGTCTAGCCTACTTCATACTTTGCCTATATGGTATAATGCGTTGCTTCTTAGCTACAAACCTGTACAGCATGTCACTGTACTGAGTACTGCAAGTAATTGTAACACAATACTATTTGTCTATTTAAACATGAGAAAATTGCATTAAAAGTACAGTGTTATAATCTTATAGGACCAACATTATCGTATATGAGGTCCTTCATTCACCAAAATGTCACTATGGGGCACAAAATTATACTTCCCGCAGCCTGGCCCTAAGTGGCTTTCTTCTTTCTCTTCATCTATACAAATTAGTCCCATCCTTTGGGAAATTTTGATTTCTCAAGTCCACTTTTAATATTCTTCCTTTTAAAAACCTTAACACATTTTTAGATTCCAAATTGACTAACATTTATTAAATATCTATTGTGTGTCAAAGCTAGATATTTTTTCTATAAAGCAATTTTTACAAATAAGAATGTATTATTTGGGCCAATTACTAGCTAGGTCCATGTGATTTGAAAATGCTGCTGCTTTATCATTTTAAAAATGGGAATGCAATACTATTTACCATGTGGATTTATTGTAAAGATGAAATAAGGTAACTCATATCTAGGATTTATCCAAGTGGATGGAATGTAATAAATATTTAGAAACTGTAGTGTTTATAAGAGTGATTTATGTCTAATATTGTTATAATGGAGTCTACGCCTCCACCACATATTTTGATACTTAAATAACATACTGCTCTGCATTATTATGTAAATGATACTTTGGAATTTATATTAATTTCCTATTAAATTACCAATCCCTCAAATGTGTGACAAAGCTTATTCCTTCATTTCTTTTTTTTTCTTTTAAAGATGTGGGGTACAATTAAAGGTTAGGTATACAAATGTTCATTATGCAGATACCCCTGTTGATGAGGTGTGCTCCACCCCCATCAGATTCCCAATACTGTTAAACCTTTTCTTATAGTATTACAATAATTGATCAAGGTTCGCTATGAGTGAGAACATGTGATACTCAGTTCTTTGTTTCTGTGATATATCACTCAGTATTATAGACTTTAAGTCCATCCAAGTTGCTGTGACATATGATTTTGCCCTGTTTTATGGCTGTGTAATATTCCATCATGTATATGTACCACATATTTTTTATCCAGTCCTCTTTTGATAGGCAACATGGTGGGTTCGATGTTTTTCCTATTGTGAACATTGTTTCAATAAACATGTGTGCAGGTATCTTTTTCATAGAATGATTTGAATTCTTCTGGGTATACTCCCAGTAGGAGGATTGCAGGGTCATATGAAAGGTCGATTTTTAGATCTTTTAGGAATTGCCAAACTGTTTTCAATGGAGGTTGTATTAATTTACACTCCTGCCAACAGTGTAAAAGTATTCCCTTTTCCCTGCATTCTCTCCAGCATCTGCTGCTTTATGAGTTACTGATAATGGCCATGCTAACTAAAGTTAGGTGTATCTCAGTGTGTTTCCAACTTGCATTTTTTAAATTACTCGTGAGGCTGAGTATTTTTTCATGTATCTGTTGGCTGCTTTTATGTCTTCTTTTGAGAAGTGTCTATTCATATCTTTTGCCCACTTTGTAACAGCGCTTTTTTTGTGTGGCACTTTTGAGTTCCTTGTAGATCCTAAATGTCACACAAACTGTCACACAAACAGTTGGCAAATATTTTTTCCCAGTCTGTGGGTTGTCTCCCTGTTCTCTTGATGGTTTCTTTGGCTTTGCAGAAGCTTGTCAGTTTGATGAGGTCTCACTTGTCAATATTCTTTCTGATGGCATGGGCACTTGGGGTTTTGATCAGAAATTGGTTGCCAGTTCCAATTTCCATAAGAGTGTCTCCTGCATTTTCTAAGGTTCTTATAGTTTGAAGTTTTGTGTTTACCTCTTTGATCCATTTAGTGTTGACTTCTATGTATAATGATAGGTACAGGTCTTGTTTCAATCTTCTGCATGTGGTCAGCCAGTTTTCCCAGCACCATTTACTAAATAGATTTACTAAATAGGTTCTCCGCTCCCCTGTGGTTTTGCTTCTGGAATTTCTATCCTATTCCATTGGTCTATATGCCTGTTCTTGTACCAATACCAGGCCGTTTTGGTTATTGTAACTTTATACTAAAGTATAAAGTCTGGGAGTGTGATACCTCCCCACTTTTTTTTTTTTTTTAACTGAGGATTGTTTTGGCTCTTCATGGTTGTTTATGTTTCCACATGAATTCCTATTTTGTCATTTCCAGTTCTGAGAAGAATGCTGCTGGTAATTTAACGGGAATTGCATCAAATCTGTACATTACCTTGGGTAGGATGGACATCTTAATGTTGAATCTTCCAATTCAGGAGCATGGGGCATTTTTTCATTTGTTTGTGTCATCTTTGATTTCTTTGAGCAGTGTTTTGTAGTTTTTTTGTAAAGGTCTTTCACATCCCTGGTTAGGAAGATGCCAAGGTATTTCTTTGTGTGTGTGTGTATATATGTGTGTGGCTATTGTGCATGGGATTGTGTTTTTTATTTGAATTTCTGTTTGTTTATTGTAGGTGTATAGTAATGCGACTGTCTTTTGCACATTGATTTTCTACTCTGAGACTTTGCTAAAGTCTTTTATCAGTGCAAAGAGTATTTTGACAGATTCTCTTGGGTTTTCGAGGAATGAATTGTGTCATCTGCAAAGAGGGATAACTTGATTTCCTCTTTTCCTATTTGGATACAGCTGATCTCCTTCTCTTGTCTGATTGCTCTAGCTAGGACTTCCAAACTATGTTGAAACGGAGAGGTGACAGTGGCCTTCCTTGTCTTGTTCTGGTTTTCAGGGAAAATGGTTCCAAATTCTGCCTGTTTAGCAGTATGCTGGCTGTGGGTTTCTTGTAGATGGCTCTTACTACTTGGAGGTATGTTCCATCTATGTCTAGTTGCTCAAAGGTTTTTGTCAAGAAGTGGTGCTGGATCTTATCAAAAGCTTTTTCCATATTTAATGATATAATAATGTGGCTTTTATTTTTATATCTGTTGATGTATTTAATTACATTTACGGTCTTGCAAATGTTGAACTAGCCCTGCATCCTGAGGATGAAGCATACTTGGTCATGGTGGATGATTTTTGAGATGTGTCATTGGATCCAGTTTGCTAGGATCTTGTTGAGAATTTTGGCATCTATGTTCATCAAGGATATTGGTCTGTAGTTCTCTTTCTTTGTTGGCTCTTTACCTGGTTTGGGTATCAAAATGATTTTGGGAGATTCCATCTTTCTCAATTGACTGGAATACTTTCAGTAGGATTGGTATTGAGTCCTCCTTGTATGTATGTTTTGTAGAATTCTGCTATAATGTCATTTGGTCTAGGGTTTTTTTTTTTTTTTGTAGGTAATTTTCTTATGACTAGTCAATTTCCTGTATTGTTATTGGTCTATTTAGGGTCTCGATTTCTTCTTGTTTCAACCTGGGGAGGTCGTGTGATGTCAGAAATTCCTCCATTTCTTTTAGGTTTTGAAGTTTGTTTCCATACTTGTCCATAGTTGTCTCATAATCTTTTGTATTCCTTCAGGGTCAGTTATGACTTGATCTTTTGCATTTCTGATTGTGTTTATTTGGGCTTTTTCTCTCTTTTTCTTGGTCAGTTTAGCTAAGGTTCCATCAATTCTTTTTATCCTTTCAAAGAACCAGATTTTTGTTTTGTTTATTTTTTTTTTGTATTATCTTTTTGTCTTTTATGTCCTGAATATGGGCTTTTATTTAGTGATCTAAATTCTTCTGCTGAAGTTAGGGTTTTGGTGATTTTGCTTTTCCAGCTCCCTTAGGTGATTTGTTAGGCTGTTAAGTTGTGATCTTTCCATTTTGTTCATTTGTCTTTGTAGAGATATGAATACCTCTCTTAGTACTGCTTTCGTGGCATCCCAAAGATTTTGGTAAGATGTTTCTTTGTGCTCATTTGTTTCCAGGTATCTTTTAATCTCCATTTTGATTTCCATGTTGACTCAGGAGTTGTTTAGCATCATGCTATTTAGTGTCCATGTCTTTGTGGGTTTTGAGGAAACTTTGTTGGTGTTGATATGTGATATGAGAAGGTGCATGGCAGTATTTCAATCTAATGAAATTTGTTTATGCTTGATTTACGACTGATGATGTGGTCAATCTTAGAGTACATTCCACGTGTTGATGAGTAGAATGTATATTCCATGGTTGTTAAGTGGAGTGTTCAGTAGGTATCAATTAAGTTCATTTGGTCAAGCATCATGTTGAGATTCTAGATCTCCTTGTCGATTTTTTTCTTGATGAACTCTCTAGGGATGTGAGTTGGGTATTTAAGTCTCCAGCTCTGATAGTGTTAGAGTCAATGTCTTTTTTAAGTTTACCAAGAAACTGCTTTATGAAAGTCGGTGCTGCTACATTGGATACATATATGTTTAGGATGGATATTCCTTGTTGATGGATTGAGCCTTCTATCATTATGTGGTGATCTTTCATATCTTTCTAAATTTTTGATAGCTTAAAGGGTATTTTATCTGATTTATTTTTCTTTTTTTAATTATAAAGATGTAGGGTACAATTCAGGGTTAGGTATACAAATGTTGATTATGCAGTTACCCTTGTTGTTGAAGTATGCCGCTCCCTTCCCTAGCAGTTTTACTCAACTGCTAATTCCACCCCCTCTCCCCTGACAGTTTCCCACTACTGCCAATCACTTTCTTATAGTATTATAATTGTTCAAGTTTCGCTTATGAGTGAGAATATATGGTATTCTTTTCTTTGTTTCTGTGATAAATCACTGGGTCTTATCGACTCTAAATCCATCCAAGTTGCTGCAAAGTCCATATATATATTTGTCCATTTTATGGCTGCATAATATTACATGTGTATATGTACCACATTTTTAAAATCCAGTCCAGCTTCGATGGGCAACATGGTTAGTTCCATGTTTTTGCTATTGTGAATAAAGTTGCAATAAACATACGTGTGCAGGTATCTTTTTTTATAGAATGTTTTGAGTTTCTCCAGGTATATTTCCAATAGGGAAATTGCTGGGTCATCTAGAAGGTCAATTTCTAGTTCTTTCAGATGCAGCCACACTGTCTTTCAAGGAGGTTGCACTAGTTTGCATTCCCACTAGCAGTGTAGAAGCATTCCTTTTTTTCTGAATCCTCGCCAGCATCTGTTGTTGTTAGTTTTATTAATGATGGCCAGTCTTACAGGGGTTAGGTGGTATCTCAATGTGGTTTTGATTTGCATTTCTCTGATGATGAGTGAGGCTGAGCACTTTTTCATGTGTCTATTGACTGCCTAGTTATCGTCTTTTGAGAAGTGTCTATTCATATCTATTGCCCACTTTTTAATGGGGCTGTTTATTTTTTTCCTTTTGGTGCATTTGAGTTCCTTGTAGATCCTGGATGTTAGGCCTTTGTCAGATATACAGTTGGCAAATATTTTTTCCCATTCTGTAGACTGTCTCCCTGCTCTCTTGATGGTTTCTTTTGCTTTGCAGAAGTTCGTTAGTTTGATGAGGCTCCACTTGTCTATCTTTTTCTTAAGGTATGGGCATTTAGCGTTCTGAGTATAAATTGGTTGTCCGTTCCAATTTCCATAAGGGTGTCTCCTGTGTGTCCTAAGATTCTTGTAGTTTGAGGTTTTACGTTTAGGTCTTTGATCCATTTAGTGATAGGTAGGGGTCCCGTTTCAATTTTCTACATGTGATCAGCCAGTTTTCCCAGTACCATTTACTGAATACATTCTCCTTTCCTCAGTGGTTGTTGTTGGAGGTTTTGTCAAAGATGAGTTGGTTGAAAAATTGAGGCGTTGCTTCTGGAATCTCTATGCTGTTTCATTGGTCTATGTGCCTGTTCTTGAACCAATACCAGGTTGTTTTGATTACTGTAGCCTTCTAGTAATGTTTGAGATCTGGAAGTGTAATACCTCCTGCTTTGTTTCTTTTCCCAAGGATTGTTTTGACTATTCATGGTTGTTTATGTTCCCATATGAATTTCTGTATTATCATTTCCAGGTCTGAGAAGAGTGATGTTGGTAACTTCATGGGTTTTGTGTTGAATCTGTAGATTGCCTTTGGTAGAATGGACATTTTAGCAATGTTGTTTCTTCCTATCCATGAGCATGGAATATTTTTCATTTGTTTGTGTTTTCGTGGATTTCTTTGAGCAGTGTTTTGTAGTTCTCATTGTAAAGATCTTTCACTTCCTTGGTTAGGAAAATGCCGAGGTATTTTCATTTTTTATGTGGCTATTGTGAATGGAATTGTGCTTTTAATTTGGGTCTCTGCCTGCTTGTTGTTGGTATATAGGAATACAATTGTTTTTTGCACTTTTATTTTATACCCTGAGACTTTGCCAAAGTCCTTTATCAGCGCAAGCAGTTTTTTGACAGATTATCTTGGGCTTTCAAAGTATAGGATCATATCATCACCAAAGAGGGATAACTTGACTTTCTCTTTTCCTTCTCTTATCTAATTGTCTAAGTTAGGACTTCCAACACAATGTTGAACAAGAAGGGTGAGAGTGGGCAGTCTTGTCTTGTTCCAGTTTTGGGGGGGAAATGTTTCTAGTTCCTGTCCATTTAGCAATATGTTAGCTGTGGGCCTATTGTAGATGGCACTTACTATTTTGAGGTATATTCCTTCTATGCCTGGGTGTTTGAGGGTTTTTATCAAGAAGGGATTCAGTATCTTATCAAAAGCTTTTTCTGCATCTAATAATATAATCATGTGTTTCTCATTTTTATATCTGTTGATGTATTTAATTACATTTATCGTCTTGTGAATGTTGAACCAGCCCTGCATCCTGTGGATGACATCTACTTGGTCATGGAGGATGATTTTTCAATCCAATTTGCTAGAATCTTGTTGTCTGATTTTAAGATCATGATTCCTGCTTTCTTTTGTGTTCCATTTGCCTGAAATTTTGTTTCCCATCCTCTTACTTTGAGTCTATGATTGTCTTTTCTTGTAAGATGAGTCTCTTAAGACAATATATTGTTCCCTCATGATATTTTATCCATTTTTGCCTTTCTATGTCTTTTCAGTGGTGCTTTTAGTGCATTCACATTCAGGCTAATTATTGAGATGTCAGAGTGTATCCTTGTCATGATGTTCTTATAGAGTTTGATTTCTTGCCGCTGTTTATTTGTTTGTTGCTTTTCTTTGGATTTTTGGGTTTATTCATGTGTGTTTGCAATCTTATTCCTGCATTTAGACAAAGGTTATTTCATGTAAACTCATTCTATACAATGCTGGACTTTATCCAGAATTTGACATATAATTTAAACTTGCTGAAAATTATATCAAATTATTTGGGCTATTACTAATTTAATAAACATTTGCTAATTCTTCTCATCTGCAAAGAACTGTGGTAGACACAGACCTCCTTCTGGAAAATTTTTAGTTTAGTGAAAAATACAAATCACAGTGAGTAAGAGGAATCCAATAGAAAAGGGCATAGTTTGTGAGATGACTACAGCCCAATACATTCATGACATTCAAAATGTACACTTTTGTTGTATATAAGACAAATATTTTCCTGTAAGGTGTCAGATAGCAAATATTTTAGAATTTGCAAACCATAGAGTTTCTGTAGCAATTGATTCAACTTCCATTGTGTATAAAAGAAGTCATAGCCAAAACATCGACAAATGTGTGTGAATGAACTCGAATAAAACTTTATTCATGGACATCAAGTCAAATTATATATATATAATATATAATTTGAGTTGGAGTCTCATTCTGTGGCCCAGGCTAGAGTGCAGTTGCATGCTCACGGCAACGGCAACCTTGACCTGCTGAGCTCAGCTCAGGTGATCCTTCCTCCTCAGCTTTCCAAGTAGCTGGAACTGTAGGAGCGTGTCATTACGCCCTGCTAATTTTAAAATTTATTTTAGAGAGAAAGTCTCACTAGATTGCCAAGGCTGGTCTTGAATCCCTGGATTAGGTAATCCCTCATCTTGGCCTCCCAAAGTGCTGGGATTACAGGCTTGAGCCATTGTGCCCAGCCTTATATAATTTTTAATGACATAAAATTTGATTATTTCTTTGATATTTTTTCCTGATCATTAAAAAATATAAAAACCACTCTTAGCTTTCAGGGTAATAAAAGCAGGCAGTGGGTCAGATATGTCCAACAAGCCACAGTTTGTTTATCTGGTCTATAAAATTGCATTTTATCAGATCATGAGTTTCTCCTTTTATGCTATGCTAAAAAGTCTACAATGACTTGTCCCCAAAGAATATTGAAACAAGATGTCTAGGAAATTAAAGGACAGCACTACGGAAAGTGAAGATTTCATCCTGGCTCCCAGTTTACTTCCAATGGGGAGCAATTAGTTTCATTTTCTTCCACGACTGGGAGGTATAGGCATGACCCAGGTTAGCCAATTGACAAGGTGCATGGTATCTGGCATACCAAAACTTAAATAAAATCCCTCCTACTGCTATATATATATTTATTTTATTCAGTCAATATCAACATCATTATCTCCACAGGACTTTTCCTGGGCAATCTTCTCCGCAACCATAAGCTGAACTTCTTAGAGTATTTGGCTATCTTTCACAAGTGAGGTGATCATCTTGTCCTCTTCCCTGCTTCCTACCATTTTCCTCTGGGAAATTACTGATGTTTTCTGTCAGTCTAGTTTACAGTTCATTGTTGCTCAAGACATGTCCCTGGCTTTTAGTCACTGTGACCCCAATTTGGAACTTTTTCTTTCCTTAAATTTGACCTCTTTCTGCTTTGCCTTCAAGCCGTAAACTCACACAAAAGCCAGAGTGAACCTTTTATCACACTTAGGCTGTAGCCTTCTTTTAACAGGTACCCCAGCAGTGTCTTTGGAAAATATTTTCTGGCGTCTGTTTATAAGAAATTCTGTAAGGTATATTGCTTTTCTTCACTAACTGAAATATGCCTAAAGTCAGATTTTATATCTGAAATCTTGAAATGCGTGACTCTTACTTGTTAATCTGTGATTATTTTTTCTCTTGAGTGTTCTTTGGTTATGGCCACATTCATTTCATAAGCAATATCCTTTTTCCATTAAGATTCTTCTCTCTCACTGGGTTTAAAGAAAGACTTATTTTTACTCCTACTGTTAGTCTGGTTTCCCTGACTTCTCCATTCCTTTGTTGTTTCTTTGAGCTTGTCCCTTGGTGTTATATGGACATTTTATATAGGTCATGCACTGTATAGGTTTTATCTCTGACTGAGTCCTTTTGTATCCTTCAAATGTCAAATAACCAGCCTGATCATTTTCTAAAATATTCAGTGCTTTACAGCAGACACATCTTTGTATAGAGTTTAAAAAATGTTTTCTTCTCGAAACTATATTTTCTTTTCCTCTCCCACTAGAATATTTATACCAGAGAAATTTCAAATTTATGAGGTACTACCTCTTTTCAGGTCCAAATAAGGAAGGTATTTAATAACATGTGTCCATATAATATGTCTAATATATACACATGCATCAAAATAATACATAGTGACTTGGCATTCTGAAAAAATCATCAGATATGAAATTAGAAGACCTGAGTTGAATTTAGTAATCTTATTTCTATTATTCAGTGAATTGATTTCACTTTGCTGAGTTTTTTTTTTCTTACCTCTACATATGAGAATCTAAGGACAATAGCATCTACTTCTAGGTGGTT
Source organism: Tarsius wallacei (assembly GCA_963574415.1). NCBI lineage: Eukaryota > Metazoa > Chordata > Mammalia > Primates > Tarsiidae > Tarsius > Tarsius wallacei. Next base: position 24,675 of record CAUYQG010000320.1, read on the forward strand.
GTGTTAAATATTTGATAAATGCCACTTATTATTATAAATAATCTAGAAAGATTGTTCCATCTCATAGAATCATAAGGATTGTCCCTCCCATATTAACTACCTGCACAACCATGTTGTTGATGTTTAAAGATTTTATGGAGTGAGGGAGGAAGAGGGTCCATTATGTATTATATATCCAATTAGAATAATCAATTTTATGCATAATCTTTTGCCAGAGAGTTTCTTATCTATGCAGCTACCAACTCTTATCTTTTGACTTGCGTAGCCTGTCAGGTCCCCTTATTATCTCTCAGATATTATTTCTACAAATTAGTTTATCTTTTCCCTTATCCCATTGAAAGTCCAGCAGTCAGTGGATGCTATGTCTTCAGCAACATATTTCAGCTGCCACCTCTTCTATTTTCAAACAGGTTCCCTAGTGGGACCTCACAACAACCCCCGCCCCACCATTATTCAAGAGCTTTATGAAAATATTCAGTCTAGAAAACTTTTCTCTTCCATATGCAAATCAACTGCTTTTAATCTTATATCACCTGGTGGAAGGCATGTGAGTTACCAATTGACAAACTTTATGGGAGATAATTGAGTAAAATATCAGATCAGCAAGGTCACAATTTGACATGAACTTGGACATCATATATTTAGTCCATAAGTTCCAACTTGAAAAACTTAAACTCCATTAATCTGTACTTCCTTTTCTAAAACTAAAATTTTGTTTAAGCATACCTCTGCATGTACCCCCTCGCCCACACTCATATACAATGTCAAAACAATTCCATTGAGAAAAAGGATGCTTATTTCTGTCACCCCATCATTTCTCTTATGTTTATTATTGTTGCCTACCCAACCTCTCCAGTCCTAGCATCAAAGGATCAAATGGAACACTTCTTCAAGGCTTGACACCACAATACCACACCCAACATTCCCCAGACCTAGTACTTTACTTGAATTCATTCCCTTCTTTTCCAAATAATAGTTTTGCAGACAACCATGGTGTTATATTAGTCATTGCTTAACTTGTCCTCTCAGGTAAATCCACTTATATTTTCCTGGATGTGTCTGAGATCTTGAGTTCTTAATTGAAAACATTTGGCAATATGTGGCAGATGTTTCATGTCAAATTGTCAATTTATGAGATCTTGACACATAGGCAATCTAGTTAAGAGGTAATGTGAAATGCTTCATTTAATTGAGTTGGTTAAATGTAGTGGCCTCTGACCACAAGAGAGAGAAGCAGTTTTGGAGGCTTGAGAAGGTAGAGTCACAGGTAACTCAGTTAAATGGAAGACTTTGCATACATGATATCACTGCAAACAATTTAAATGTATTCTTTTGTTATTAGAACATTATTCTGACATTTTCCAATATAGTAACATTATTAATTAGTGTCCATTTGGATTGTGATATATATATATTATTTTTCCAGCTGTATTGATTTGTTCAACAATTAATTTTTATTTTCTTTATAATGCTTTGCTAATTTGGAGGATATAGTGGTGAAAGAAATACTGTTGCTGCACCTGAAGATGTCCTTAATCTGTGCACAAGAGTGGAAGTTTAACATTTGTTTCTTTCTATTTATTTACTTAATTTTTTTGAGTTGGAGTCTCACTCTGTCACCCAGATTGGAGTGCAGTGGCCGCTCCCGGCCACCGCAGCCTCGACCTGCTGGGCTCCGGCGATCCTTCTGCCTCAGCCTTCCAAGTAGCTGGAACTACAGGCATGTGCTACCACACCCGGCAAATTTTTTTTGATTTATTGTAGAGATGAGGTCTCGCCAAGTTGCCCAAGAGGGTCTCGAACCTGCAGGCTCAGGCAATCCACTCACCTCAGCCTCCCAAAGGTGCGGGATTACAGGCTGAGCCACCGAGCCCAACTTGTTTCTTTCTATTTCAATTAAAATTTTAAAAATCCTCACTTAAGACATTTGTGTTAAAGTGATATGCCGGAGGCTAGCTCCGGTGAATAGGGTCTGATGAGGGTGGAATTGGGAAGCGGCGAAAAAGAAAAGACAAAAATGACAGGAATCTTCTTCCTGGGGAGAGCTCAAGGCTCTGCCAATTTTTATTGAATTTTCACAGGCTTATATAGTTTTCCATCTAGCCCTGCACCCACAAATGTATCCCCTGCTGCCTGCCAGACGCCCATGTATCTCTTTTTCCAGAACAACAAAGTTGACCTTTTGCTGACCCCAAGCCATTCGTGTTTTTCAATCCAAGAGCAAGAACTAGATAGCAGTCACTACCTCAATCATAAATGGAGTTTTTCTTCATTTGTGAACCTCTTGTTTTTCTTCCTGACTTTCCTATAGCTAATTACTATCATAGCTATTTACTATTATTATTATTATTATTACTATTATTATTATTACTATTATTATTACTATTATTATGGCCATAATATCCTTATCTTATAAAGCTAAACCTCATCTCTATGGCTTATTTAACTTACTTACTACTATATACTTATATTAACCTTATTTCTATCCTTATATTCCTATATTTCTTATCTTACTATATTATCTTATCTTGCTATCTTACTATTAATACTCTAACTTCTGTCTTCATCAAACTACTTATTAACCCTAAAATATCTTAACCTATTATTGTCTCAATCGGTTGTTTTTTCACCAGCTCTCAGGTAGGGGCTTGTTGTTCAGGAAAGGTTGATGAAAGGTCGACTCAGCAGGAGACCTGCTGTTCACGAAAGGTCAACGAGGGGTCGACTCAGCAGGAGACCTGTTGTTTACAGGAGGTCGACAAGAGGTTGACTCAGCAGGAGGCCTGTTGTTTATGAGAGGTCAACCAGAGGTCAACGAAAGGTCTACTCATTTTCCTTGGCCTCCTGCTGTTACTGAAAAACATCTTTACAAACCTTAAAAGGCACCCTTTTTGCTACCATCTCACCTCCATCATGCTTATGTATAATTTCTTACTGTCAAATGCCATCATCCATCTATGCATCTATTATCTCAATTAAAGTGGAAACATTCTCCAGCCTAAG